>JAOCNB020108373.1:0-11263 GCA_026546465.2 Palythoa caribaeorum | reverse complement strand
ATAATAATAATAATAATAATAATAATAATAATAATGATAATGATAATGATAATGATAATGATAATAATAATAATAATGGTTTTATTAGCATTCCACAGGGTGGCTCTTTTATGCTAAACTAACCTATCACATTCACTGGAATTAACTGGGAGTCGATTTTATTGAGGGATGAAAACCGGAGTACCTGGAGAAAAACCCTCGGAGTCAAATCGAGAGTGAACGAATCTCAGCCACGATACGCGTCGGATCGGTTGACCGCAGTCCGGTCCTATGTTTACCGCGGGCGGTGTTTTTTTGGCTGACTTGGGCGAGGACCAATATCAGTTTTCCCGTTGCCCGCGTAACTCACACCGATTTACTTTTGTTCCATTTTCCAAAAATGTCCACGTCCACTCGGAGCGTTTTCAAATTGTTTTTGCCTGGCCACGCGTATACACGTGATAAAAGTGATTCGAATACGATCCGACAAACTATCGGACTGAGTTGTCTACGAGGAAAATGTTTTTCGTGGCTCTGTTAGCAAGTTATCAAACGACAGCGGACCGTCACAAAATTTATATTTCTGATTTGCTAGTAAAGCTGGTAGGTAGTTCCTTTTCAGTACAACTTCCCCTTCTTGTAGAACAAAAATTAATTCCTTTTTTTGGACCCTGGCATTAATAATAAATTGAAATAAATTTGCTGCAACTTTTTTCATGAATAAATTGATGAATACATTAAATATTAAAAGTCAGTCATGACTTCAAACGCCTTGGCAAATAGAAAGTTAGGCTGTTTCGCTTTAAAAATTTCTCGAGGTGTGACAGTTTCTTCATTATTATTCTTACAGGAGAGAGAAGTTTCTTTGTTTTAATTTAAACAGCAAAATAAAACATGGCATCTTTGAGTCTAAAGGGAAGTCAATTTATACATATTGTTTTGAAAGAACTCGTAAAATGAATGATTTATCAGTTAAAATCAAGGTAAAGTTAATAAAATATAGTTTCCAAATGTTTTCGAACAATATTGTTCATCTTCAGGGTAAAACTGTCTAAGGACACTAACAATAGTCCAAAGTTAAGAACAATGGAAAACACTAACAATAGTCGAAAATTGGCTAAGACAAGGAATCACCGAAACGTTGCACATTGCAACTTGTTGTCCAGAATTGAATAGACAAATAAAATCATTTGAACTTGCCCTGTTCCCCAAGGGCATCAGAATAACCTAATAAACCCTGTCAAAAGCGACTCTTAAACAGTTTTACACTGAAAATGAACAATATTGTTTAAAAACCTTTGGAAACTATTTTATTAACTTTTTCTTGATTTTAACTATTCTAAAACAGGCGAATTATGACTAATGATTTATTGTTTTCTATAATAATATGATGTTGTTATAGAACGTTACTAAAGAACCTTAAATACATCTATATTTTATGGAGGCAGAAAAGCTTTGAACAATTCAAGTTAACAATATATTTGTTTTAAGACCAACTTGAGAATGTAATCGTTTTGTTCTTACCTTAAAGGTAACAGAAAGCCTGTCATTAAAGACCGCATAATATTTGACTTACGAGCAGGTGCAAAAGAAAAAAAAATTAGAAAAAAGGATTTGAGCGATTTTATGTCACCAGTTTTGAGTATTGCTTTTAACTTGCAATTAAGGTTTTTAAAATGACGGTTTGATCACTGGATCAAAATGACAAAGAAATATTTGTTGTGTTTTTGAAGATTCGGATTCTAGATCTACTTTAAATTTCTATAATTTCGTGCAATTCGCGAGTAAAATGATACAAATTAACTCCTAGTGATGCGCAACAAATATGGTCTTATAAAAGTTGACCAACTGTGACGCTCTTAACTTTTGTATTTAATGCACGTTTCCCAGCTTTTACAATGTTGCATAGTAACCACGGTTTATTTATTTAGGATATTGATATACTCAAAACACATCCTGAAAGAAAATGATCTGTTCTAATTTTGTTTAGTCGTAAGATAAGATCTCCAAAAATCGAGTTTTTCGTCCAATCGAAGTTTCAAAAAATTGCCAACAAAAAATCAATTGATTTGAAACAGATAACTTCAAAAAATGAAAGAAAAGAAAAAAAAGCGATTATCGGGTTTTTTTTTTTTTTGGATCTCTTATTGGTTAAGATATCTTTTAATACGCAATATTTGTTCGGTCTTCCGCTTTTTTTTGTGTGCTTGTCTAAAATAAACACAAGCGCTGGTGATGTCAAAAAGGATTTAAAATAATTCTATTGTGTTTTTTTGAAGGTAAAGTTCACACTTTGTCAACGACTGTATTGATCCAAGCTATGCTATCTGCCATGTATAAATACTATGAGCGATGTTCAAAAAAAACTGTACGTGGATTGAATTTGTGTTGACGAGTTTTCTCTTACCATCTCTAATGAAAAAGGAATATTTTACCATAATAATAAGCAGTGTTGTCAACTTTTCTAAACAGGTGGTGCGCATTGTCCAATCTCCAAACCAGATTTTCCTTAAAGCCTTGGAGTTATATAATATAAGTCAGAGAGATCAGTCCAACTAAGTGTTCCCAGAACCTATTATCCTTCATATTCCGCATTCGGATAGCATGCTTTTAATCTTGTTGAAATAATTTAGAAAGTAGGAAGAAAGAAAGCATGGCGAGACGCAGTTCGGAGTTTTACCCGCGACAGAAGTCACCAGAAACCGAATCATCAAGTGCTAGCGAAACTTTGTTTTGCAGCAAAAATCATTTAACGAAGATTTTTCAAGCTTTTCAAGATATGAGAAGCAACATGGAATTGTGCGATATTGTTCTGAGAGCAGGAAACTTATCGTTTAGTGCTCATCAGTTAGTTCTCGCCGCCAGTTCGCAGTATTTCCGCGAGAATGCAACAGCGACAAACACGGAACTTGTCTTGCCGCTGGATCTCAAAGCAGATGCAGTAAAACTGATATTAGATTATTTCTATTCCGGTATACTTGCAATAACCTTGGATAACGCCGAGGATTTACTTCACGTTGCTTCTACTATGAAGGTAAGTTATCGCCTAAGATAACTACTACGCAAGACAGCTGTTTTAAAAACATTATCATACTGTTTTTTGAAGATTTTCTGATTTGTTTTTCAATATCTAGAGTGGTTTATTTCTCGTTATATTTTTGTAGTTCAACATGTGAACCCGTAAAATACTTTTTTTAAAATAGTTTAGAAACAAGTAAGAACATTATAAACTGATCGTCTAAATAAAACATTTCAAGTCCTAATCATTATATAAATGTTTTATTTCATATTTATTAATTAATAACTATTATAGCAAAATTTAGAAATGGTAACAGTCTTTGCCATAAGCTGATTCCAGGAAACTTATGTATACAGTATTTATTTAACCGGCAAACTTATGATAAAGAGTGGCAACGATCTACAAGCGTTGCTTTAAGGTTTATTGTATACAAAAATAAATAAACCAACGTTTAACAAAAGACACGAGTAAGAAACAAAAAATAAATTAATATTTGGTGAAGGAAATATTGGTTGTTTTACGTTATTTGTCGACATAAGCTGGAACTAGCTTTTTTCTACGTCAGCACGAACAAAAAGCCAAAATTTTAATTGCAAGTACTTCAAATCTATCATATAATTAAGACAAAATCGAGCTGGGAACTTTTTTAGCATCCAAAAAAGGATTTGATATTATAAACATGGCTTATAAACAACTGCCTTTTCCATAGCAACAATTTAAGACTGATTTGAATAACTGGCTCTGACAAACTAAATTAATCGGAAATCCAACATTGCGAACATTTGCATGTCTTGATTTCTTGCAGTCTGGATTGATCAACATAATTTGAATTGTATTCTTGTCATTAGGATAACAATTATATGTGACGTATGAAACGTATTGACCAAACTTTTTTTGAAGATTTTAGTTCAATAATGAACAAATTAAATGGCGTCCTTATGCCGAATTTTTGTCAGATTAATAGAATGTTTTCGTGGTGAGCCGGGTGAGCCTTTTTTGTCATTTCTAAAATTTAGGCCCTGTTCACACTATACCGGATAGCTATCGTACCGTCTCAAAAATCATATGGGATAGGCCGCGCGTTCACACTGGGAACGCTTGTTCCGGAGCAATTTTTGTGCCAGATTGTACCCGAAACGGAAAGCTTTCAAAAGTGATACGTTGCGTACCGGATAGGTTTTGCGCCGTGGTAGCTTTGTAGTGTGAACACATATCGTATCGTTCCGGAAATGAATGGCCTCAAAAACCAACCGAGGATGGACCGGAAACTAATCGCTCCAGGTCCCGAAAACCGATCATACTGTTTCGGTCGTATCGTCCTGGCGCAGTGTGAACAGGGTTGTTCGAGTTGCACCGATTTTGCTCCGCTCAGTGTTCACACTGGAACGAAACAGCTATCGTACCGTCGCGAAAACCTATCCGGTATAGTGTGAACGTAGCCTTACTAGAACAGTGGCTGTTACACGTTGAAAAAACTTTTAGCTGAAAATTGTGTGCAACGACGATGCAGTTAAAACAAGTTTTACTAAGTGGTGTTACACGGTGAAAACTCATTTTTATCGCCACTGAGATGATTGTGACTCGATTTGCAGAAGTAGAATGCGGATCAACTTTTCGTGAAACATATCTCGCAACGGAAGTTCACAAAAGTTTCACGAAACCGACTATAGGCCCGTTTACACTACACAAAAAGGGTCGGTGGAACGGATCGCATAAAAAGTGGAACGGATCGCATAAAAAGTGGAACAGATCGCATAAAAAGTTGAACGGATCGCATAAAAAGTGGAACGGATCGCATAAAAAGTTGAACGGATCGCATAAAGAGTGGAACGGATCGCATAAAAAGTGGAACGGATCGCATAAAAAGTTGAACGGATCGCATAAAAAGTTGAACGGATCGCATAAAAAGTGGAACGGATCGCATAAATGTGCTCGTGTAAACGAAGTTTTATCCGTTCCATTTTTATCCGATCCGTTCCCAAAAAGGACCGCAACCGTGCTGAATTTGGTTCCGTACCCGTTCTTTTTCTCTCGTTGCGCCGTGTAAACGCTCAAAACTCCTTTGGATACCGAACTCTTTGAGTTTTCTGGGCCAGCTATGGTTTCAGTACAGCAGTTTACTTTGCGACTCATACTCGCTCCTGATGCTTCGCAGCAAAATGGAGGAAACGAATGGGAGGAAGAGAGCCAAAGCGAAAGGAAAGAAACCTCCCAATATGGTCGAAAAAGAAAAGCACAAATGGAAAGATGAGGTAGTAGAGATGTTGTTAGACATATTTGGAAACTAAACTGTTCAATATTTCTTGGAAAAGGCTAATTCCCCAAAGTACCCTCAAAACGAAAGCGCGCAAACGGTACCGTACCTGTTCCAGATCATGTTGACTCCGGAACCGACTTTTATCCGATCCGTTCCCAACTTTTGCTTGTGCAAACGGTCATATTGGACCGGTACCTGTTTTTATCCGATCCGTTCCGTTCAATTTTACGTGTAAATAGGCCTTGAATCCAAACTTTAAATTCAAGACAAGTAAAATAAAGATGTCGGGTCACTTGATGAGTTTTCATCAACTGGTTCAAGAGTTAGAATGAATAACGCGTACCAAACATTTCTACTCTCAAAGACAAACAAAATAACCACTTAATTTATAGGGTTTCATCAATTCTTTCAAAAATTGGAATAACACTAAATTAAACATTTCTACTTTTCGAAACAAGCAAAATGGATTGTCACTTTATAGGGTTTCATCATCTCTAACCATCATATCTACTTTTTAACACAAGTAAAATGAATCGTTATTGAAAGACTGGTTTAAAATTTGAGACACTCTAGGTCTATAAAACTGGTTTTATCAGGATAAGGGGAAATAAACTGCTTCCTTACTATACGTTTTAGAAAACACTAAATTCTTCTTTGAGAACTTTATTGGGCCGATATTGATATGCATGTGGGAAAGGCGTCGGAAAAGGAATCAACAATTCCATCGTTCATAGTGATTGACTGTGTTGTTATCGAAATTTAGATTTTCGTTATAGTTCTTGAGAATATTAAAGTTTCGACAGTGATCTTTATGGGGTATATCAAAACTCTTAGTAGGTGTAACTTTGATCGGAAAATTTTGAGTCAATTTTGCACGTCAGCTGTTTTCCACTTTGTATCAGGACGAATTTGCCATGGTTACGCCATTTCTAAACATAAAACCTTAATAAAATATTTTATTGAACTTTCGTTATTAAGTTTCGCGAACTAGTTTAGTAAAAGATAAAATCAAGGTTATTTGCAGAATTGTTGGGTTAGTTTTAATCTAAATCTATTAAATTTATTTTTACTTTTAACTTTTTCCGGCGGACCCTTCGAAAGACTTTTGACAAACCATGAAATCTTTTGAAAATGATTTTTGCTAAGAAAAAGACTTTTCTCTTTCTTTAACTAGTCTCTTATCTTTTTTTGTAGGCCGCGTATCACGAAAGAGCGCTTCGCAGTTTCTGTGTCTCGACTAGAGCGCTGTGTAACCGCAAGTGGACTGACAACCGAGCAAGACGAGATGGTCAATAATAAACAAATCGCCTGAAGGCAAAAGAACAAAAAACAGAAAATACCACAATAACATGTTACATTTAATGAAAAACGCTATCTGAACATTAAAATTGAAATTTAATGTTATAATTTTTTGATAAAAATTAAATATTGAAACGAATGGCATTAATTGTACATTGAAAGCACGATCCCACGTTTTAACTGGCAATAGATTAGTTCAGTCTATATTTGGGCATACTGAATACCAATAATGCGTGCATGTAGAAATATCTTACAAATACCTAATCTATGTTTGGCATGGTGTCTTGAATAGACCCATTGCAGGAATTGATCACGTGCCTAGATACCACATAGCAACAAGCAACTGATGAGCAAGCTAACCAGTGCTTTCTCTTGTGATCGAAAATAAGCAAAACGAAGCGATGAGTGTTTACAGAATCGTCGACGTTTTGGAAGCAGATTTACAACAAGAACTAGAGCCACCGAAATCTAGAAAAAATTGGAAAGTGAACCTTGTTTATCATAACAACCAGCTTGATTTTCTATTTTTTCTAGTTTTTTTCTTAAATTTTTCTAATTTTTGCTAGTATTGGTGGCTTCTCGTTACAAATGGTTGGAAAGTACGTTATCGGTATCAATACATGAAGTTCTATCATTCATTTTCCAAAATTAAAATTCGAAATACTAAAACTAATATTTATACTAACAGCGCTTAATAATAAGACGTCACACTTTCAATCTTTTTTATTTAAAAAGTGTTTTCACTTCAGATTAAAGCCAAGTAAAACAATGAATACGGCTTCTTTTTAATTTAATTTAAATTTAATTTAATTGCAAGAATATAGTTTCATCAATTGGTTCAAAAGTTACAATGAATAACATCAAATCAGTTTTACTCTTCAAGAGAAACAAAATGAATGGTCACTTTTAGTTATGGGGTTTCATCAACTGGTTTAAAAACTAGAGTAGAATGAATAACACCAATCATTTCTACTCTTCAAGACAAACAAAATGAATGGTCACTTTATGGGGTTTCATCAACTGGTTCAAAAGTTAGAATGAATAACACCAATCATTTCTACTCTTCAAGACAAGTAAATAATTGGTCACTTTATAGGGTTTCGTCAAATGGTTCAAAATATTTTACTTTCTTGGTTTATGTGAAACTTGTTTTATTACTCGTTACCTCGTACATATCGTATGTTGGTGGAGTAACCAATATACTGTCCTGGGCAGGTGCACAAAATACCCTCATGATCATGTCGATAGCTTCATCACTGCCAACTCCCAGAAAGACCTGATTTCTCTTGACACCCCTGAACTCGGCAATTTTCTGTTTAAGTTCAAGGTTATAAGGGCAAGGATAACGATGATGTTCTCCCTCTAGTGGGATGCTTGAACCATAAACGCATTCATTGGCATCTAGAAGAATGCCTGACAAAATAACAGCAATCGATGAATATTGCTCAATTGGACAACAGCATGACTTTTGAAGAGCATAGTGTTTATTTTTGGTCACAATTACACATCATGCACAACAAAAGTCATGTCAATTGTCATTATCACTAACACGCAAGACCAATTTATGCAAAATTTTAAAAATTCCCTGCGCTTCTTCTTCAAGGAAATATAAAACACAAGGAAGAAAATAACCTCGCGATCCGCGCGCCTTTTTGTTTGACACGTCAGTAGTTTGAATTGGCATTGTAATGATAATTCACCAGTCATCAAAATAAACATCATTGAACTTATGAGTAATACAAACGTTTTGAATCAGACTTGGCAAAGCCAAACATTAACTTGTAGATTCTAAACAGTCACTTACCTCCGAAGTAACTAGACAAAACCGACTAAAGAGTAATCATTCGGTCCTGCTGTGTTACTCAGTGCATTCAGAGGGTTCCTGGCTTAAGGCTCTACTCAAATAAGTTGAAATAAAATGAAAACAGCTATGTTAGATAAAGATTAGAAACGATTTAGTCACATATTAGATTTATTTCTTTATTCTCTGGTTTTTCAACCTCCCTGTTGTAATATGGTGATCTGGAGGCTTTCGAAAAAGCATGCATTCCGTTTGGATCAAAGGGCAAATATTTGAATATATATAGATTCTGAGCCGCTCGTAACCTTATATGGTAATAGTTTTCTCCGAACTTGAAAGCGGTCCACTGATTATTACTCAATAACATAGCTGTAATCGTTGACAGCACAATTTATGTGTGAACACTAACCAAGCAAAGCCATTAAAGAGACCTACGCAACTAAATACACTTCTATCTTTCTAGATGTTAAAGAACAGGGTAAAACGAACGAGTTAGCGCCAGTTAGAGTCATGAGAACAATTGAAATTGAATTCGTGTTTTAGGAATTTTAATGCGGTTTGAATTAACATAAAGCTTATAAATGCTTCCATACATGTATGCTTCTGATATATTTATAGTATAGAAACTTAATATACAAAGTAATCACAAAAGGTAAAACATATTAACAAAGATATTTATGTTCGAATTTGAGCAAAATCAGCTGTCCTCGCTGTGGAACGTGTTTGTCCGCCGTCAACTTGGAACGGCGTGCTTGCCATGCTCGGCTGGCGCTCGGCATGGTCGATGAGCCGAAAACAAACCCGGGAACAAAAACCGGTTTTTCTAGTGTAAAACTGGGAAGGTTAGTAAGAGCAAAGTATGCCTAGTTCTAGGTTTTCCCAGAGGGTGCCAGGTCTCTTGCAGTTTTTCTTGTATGGCTGTTCTGGGGGCTGGGAAATTTGAAGTTCAAACTCCCAATCATGCGGTCAATAATACCAGCACCAGGAGAAAGGATGAAAACGAAACTTAAGAATCAAATTTTGTAAATCAGAATATAGTATTGTTTAACAAGGAAATATTGTAAAAAAGTATGGTGATATTTTACACTTTTAAGCATATGTGTATCCATATACATATACATATACATAAACATATTACTGAAATAAAATCAAGGGTAAATCCAAAAGCATTTCATCGTATGATGTGTCGCTCAAAATGGCTCTTTGTTGCATTCTAAAATTTTGTAAATCGTTTCATTAATTTGGTAAAATAATCTTACCAATGACTCACCTTTGTTGTATTCATCGCGAGCGCTGCGATAAGGCTTCAAGCCTAGAATATTTGGTCGCACAAGACGCTGTAACTGCAAAGCCATTTTTTTCCTCCGTCCGCCAGGATTACACAAGTGAAAGAGAGAGAGACCCACTGGAGGGCTGGATTATGTTTTTAAATATTGATGATATTTGACCCCATTACAATGGGAGTCCCCTACTACCCCCTACTGGGGACAGATCTGCTCCGGAGCAGCGTGCACAGCACAGCATAACGGTATGACCCCCGTGTTACTTGAGTAGTTTAGAGAGTGTGTTACTTTATCAGTTTAGAGAGTGTGTTACTTTATCAGTTTAGAGAGTGCGTTACTTCAGCAGTTTAGAGAGTGTGTTACTTTATCAGTTTAGAGAGTGTGTTACTTTATCAGTTTGGAGAGTGTGTTACTTTAGCAGTTTAGAGAGTTATCAGTTTAGAGAGTGTGTTACTTTATCAGTTTAGAGAGTGCGTTACTTCAGCAGTTTAGAGAGTGCGGTTACTTTATCAGTTTAGAGAGTGTGTTACTTTATCAGTTTAGAGAGTGCGGTTACTTTATCAGTTTAGAGAGTGTGTTACTTTATCAGTTTAGAGAGTGTGTTACTTTATCAGTTTAGAGAGTGTGTCACTTTATCAGTTTAGAGAGTGCGTTACTTTATCAGTTTAGAGAGTGCGGTTACTTTATCAGTTTGGAGAGTGTGTTACTTTATCAGTTTAGGGAGTTATCAGTTCAGAGAGTGTGTTACTTCAGCAGTTTAGTGAGTGCGTTGTTTTAGCAGTTTAGAGAGTGTGTTACTTTAGCAGTTTAGAGAGTGCTTTGCTTTAGCAGTGTAGAGAGTGTGTTACTTTAGCAGTTTAGAGAGTGTGTTACTTTAGCAGTGGAGTTAGCTTAACAGTAACAGTTTTACCGGTGTCGTTACGCTGAAGTCAAGTTTACTTTGCTAGTGGCGGCGGAAACTGAAAGTTCTTGAGGGAACACGTTAAAAAAGAAATCTTTCTAGTTATTAATAAAAAAGCACCTGATCATTAAATTGTACTTGAACCACCTGACATAATTTTAAAGCTTGTCCTTTTTACAAAGAAATGTTTTTTGTTTTTTGTTTTTTTTTGGGGGGGGGGGTTGTTACCGCCATCAAAATTATTTTGGAGACCAGAGTCCTCCCCCCTTCCTCCCGTTTAGGCTGCCCCTGTTTGTGACAGTACTAAAGAGGGTCAAACTTTTCTAATTGTTTGATTTTAGGCGCTGTGTTTGCAATCAACGGGAACTCAGGGAAGATCTCAGTCGCAAGCATATTGGACAGAGAAACAAAGGATTTTTACAGACTGAGTATCAGTGCACTGGATGGCAAACACTCGGGCAATACCGTTGTATATATTCGTGTACTGGACGTCAATGATAACAACCCGACCTTTGGCAGGAGCGTTTATGAAGGCCACGTGGTGGAGAACGCTGCGTCCAACACAACAGTAATGACACTCACCGGTCAGTAATGCCATCTTGATAGTACTCACAAATCTTATTAACCATTAAGGAGCAGGCGTAGCGCAGTTGGTAAGTGCGCTGCCTTCTGTGCTGGAGGTCCCCAGTTCGATTCTCATTGACTCCAACGCCTGTTCCGACTT
>JAOCNB020108346.1:0-11265 GCA_026546465.2 Palythoa caribaeorum | reverse complement strand
ATGGAACTCACAACATGTTGCGCCTGTTTGCATGGAACTCACAACATGTTGCGCCTGTTTGCATGGAACTCACAACATGTTGCGCCTGTTTGCATGGAACTCACAACAATGTTGGCCTTTGCGCATATCAGGATTACTGTACGAGAATGCGTCGCTTCTCTAGATGATTGCCAACAATGTTGAGAGTTGTTGCGTTCGTTAGCATGTACTATACAAAACAATTGCCAACAACTCTTAACATTGTTGGCGATCATCTAGAGAAGCGATGCATTCTGGTAAAGTAATCCTGTCTTATTAACAATGTGGGATTTGTTGCGTCCCAGCTTGAAAGGGCCTTGGCTTAAGACGTTGAAGTAAGCATGTCCCGATTGTGCTCGGCAACCTTTGAGAAACTTATTGCGTTTGAAGCAAACTTTTTTCATTTCCAGCAGGCTCGAGAAACTTTTGTTTTTTCTGTGTATATTCTGAGCAACTTTTGACCACTTTACAGGTCTACAGCACTGAAATAAAGCGCGCAAAAACTAACAATTTGAAAGAAAACGTCAGATAATGCACCCACAGTTTGATTCAATATGATTTTTTTTCAAAATAATAAACTTTAAATTTTTAGCTATTTTTTTATTCTTCATCAGTGCATATATAACTTAATAACTCAGTTTAATACAGTTAAGGAAGTTTAATTGTCATAAGCCCAGTGGCTTTTAGCAGTGGTTTTTAACTTCCTTACCATCAGAGAAAAGAATTGTGTAGCACTACTCACTAGTACTTTTGTACTGTTTTTCTTGTAAACAGTGAAATCTGTTATAGTTCATTATTCCTTTGTAAAATTGTATAAGTATAAAGTTTAAACTGTAAGATAAATGAAGATTAATAATAATAATCATAATTATAATAATAATAATAATAATAATAATATTACCAAGTTTCAGAACAGGCTTACGTAAGCCGTGGATGAAATTATGCAAACAGTACAAAGATGGTGTTATAGTTTGATTTTGTTTTACAAGATATTGTATGGTTTAAAAACTGAGACTTGAGAGGCTTGTAGCATTAGAATTACAGTAGTAGTTGCCACATATTATTGTTTTTACAAGACGTCAAATTTTGTCCCGTTTTGAGATGTCTGATAATTCCCCCCTATATTGGCACCTTTCTATAATTTTGTTCAGATTTCAAGCAATTTATCTTAACTAATGCTAGCAATCATCAAGACGGACGAAAAAAAATGAAATTTAGGTGGTAGGTACTATAGTAACTTTCGACTTTTAAGATTTTACGAGCCAAATCGTGCCATGTCAATGTGGATGCCCATTTGCCATTTTTAACCGGAATATGTTGGGGAGAATATGATTTGGAACAGAACAAGGAGCGTGCGCATGCGCTCTTGGAAACCCAGCTCTAAAATCGTGAGAAAAGTTGCTGGAGGGATGGTACATTAAAACTGTGCAATGGTATTGCGAAAATTAGACCGGAGTTCTATTTCGTGCAAGGCTTCGTAAATTAAAATAAGAAGGGTGAACTCCAAGATACAGCGTTGAGAAAATTAAAAAAAAAACACTTTAAAAACATTCATTTAAGAAATCAATACAATCAGCAACAAGCTATTGTCAGGTATGCCGGTGCCGGATACTAACTAAAAAATTACCGCAATATTGTCTGTCTATTAAACCGGAATTCAAGCATGCCACCTACATGTCAGGTTATATAAATCATTAAATGTCGTCTTTGTTACAATTTCTAAGAAAGATTTTTATGCTTTTCGCAACAACTGCTTGTAGTTGTAATCACTTCTGACTGTAAATTTTTCGCTTCGTGGTCGTTTGCCGAACTCAATGGGAGACTTCTGCTTAGCACTTTAAAACCAACGATAAAACAGGCAGGTTCCATGCAGGTTCTGAAGCAAGAAATAGAATAACAAGTACCTGTAAGGAAGGAAGGAAGTTAAGAGATTTGGGTCTTTAGGAAAGAAGACAGCTAAGTTGTTGGTAAAGTTGTCTACTTTGCGCTGTGAGAATTTGTTCGAATTCCGTATGTGAAACTTGCATAATAGGCCTTATTCACGATAAATCAGTTTGAGTGCAGAGGACTAAACAACACAAAAATAAAAACCAACGGTTATTCTTTTCGGATCTCTTGAGAGATACGTGTGCCTGACGTCACTTAAAGTGCAAATAAACAATAAAATGCAAGGCTGGCACTACGATGTTTTGAATACTTTAAAGTATTCAAAACGTCGTCGTGCCAGCCTTGCATTTTATTCTCTTTATTCACGATACTGGTGGCGCGAAAAGGTTCTCGGGATTTATTTATGTAACGTGGTCTACCACGGGTCAAACAGCGAAGAACAACATACCAAATGTTAATAATTACAGTGAATCGATGGATTTTTGCACCCAAAATTTTTTTTTTTTGCAAAAGAAAACCAAGTCATGGCCAGAGGAGACCAAAGTTCGGTGTTTGGTTGCTACAACGATGGACATTATCCCGACAGGTAAATGAATAAGAATTGTGCAAAACGTTTTAGCGAAATTAAAACACAACTTTACCATAGCTTGCTACTACCGGTAATCTAATGCAATAGAGATTTGGGCTGATGGTGTCCACGACTCAGAGGGATTGCTGTAAGATAGTTTAAATTCATATATCTATTAAGTGTTTTAAAATTTCGATGTGTTTCATAATATTATTTGAATCTAAGTTTTACTGGTTCTCATCGTTGAGCTTGCCAGCATCTGTACTTAAATTTACAAAACACCGCACACCGGTCTCCTTAGACCATAATTTCGTTTTCTTTTGCAAGAAAAAAATGTTTGAATATAAACTTCTCAGAAACTAAAAGGGAATTCGCGTCAAATCCACAGATTCATAGTAATTGTTAACAGTTTATATGATTCTCTCAGCTGTTTGCCCCCTGATAGACCACGTGACATGAATAATTCCCTAGAATCTCTTTGCGCTTCCAGTATTGTGAATAAGGCCTATTGCTTTGAGGAAAGTGTGTTAAAACATTTTCAGGATACAGCAAGAATTAGAACATGAACCACATTTTGTAACTTATAATGACGTTAATTTGCTTGAGCCTTAAAAATTATGTACGTTCTTACAAGCGTGAATTAATGGGAAATAATTGCTTACGTCTAATATAAATTTCAACAGAGTATAAACGGTGATGTTTGTTTTGTTAGTAGAGGATGGGATTCGCGAAAGCTTACTAACACTACCTCAAACACTGCAGCATTCAAAGGAACCAAGCAGGCGTGGCACTATCTATGGCTACTCCGGACGGAATCCACTGACACTCCTATCCTGCTTTGACACAACCGCGTTCAGTGCTTATCTGATATACTGCCAAGGCTTTGAATGGTGTGGACGCTATGACAACGTTTTCATAAAAGAAAATGTAAATGATCTACCAGCCGTGGGCGACTCCTCGTATTAGGACCTGCTAGATATCTTATTCTCTCTACAGAGCATTAAAAAAAATATTGACTCCATCAACATTGACAAGGCTAGTGGGCCTTATGAAGTCCTGCGACTCGAGCCAGCTGCCACCACCTTGGAAAAATGCAAACATCCCGGCTGTATATAAGAAAGAAGTGAAACTCGATCCGAGAAATTATCAACTAGTGTCTCTTACCTCCCTTACAACCAAGGTATCAAACCATCTCTCGTTTAAATTTATCATCAAACAACACCAACATGGCCGGGTTCAACAAGGCCTTTCGTGTGAAACACAATCCTATAACACAGAATGTGCACGGACAGTTGGATGTCATATATTTTTGATCAAGGGAAAGTCGATTCGCCTGTGTTCCCCGTGTGAGACCTGACTTTTTGTACCGAACTTCTGTAACGATTACCAGCACTGCTAGGTCTATAAGAATCTTTCGTATTAAAGTAGATAGACATTAAAAGGAAGAAGGAGAAGGAGGAGCTCGTCAATTATTTGGATTTCGGATGGTAGGCAGCGTGCTGTTGTTACCGGATCATCGTTTCAATGTCTCAGTTTTGTAAAGGATACCTCAGAGACCTATGCATGGACCTATCTTGTTCTTACTTTTCATCAGTGACTTGCTTGTGGGTATTTCATCTGTTATTAAACTCTTCGCCGATTACTAGGTGCTCTTTCGATCTTTCACTTCTTAGTTTGGCCATTCCGATTTGCAAGACAACCTCAACAACCTTGAGAGATGGGACTCCACCTGGCAAATTCACTTTGCTATCACCGTGTCTATCACGCGGAAGACGCATCCATCCATTCCTGGCAATTAATTAGCGTGGAAGTGAGGTGAAATATCCTCCTTGAGTGTGTCAGCTTTCGTAATGAACTTGGAATGTACATATCCAGTCTTAACTGGATTAAGCAAGGCGAAGAAGAAAAAACAGAAGGTTAACAGGGTGCTTAGAATTCTGGAAAGGAATATGTCCAAGTGCGAACAATCCGTGAAATAACGTGCCTACATCGGCCTTGTCATGCAGGCCGATGGTCAAATACGCCACAGTGACCTGCTCACGATACACCAAGTAAAACCATGACTTATCGAATCAGTTCAGCGTCGCGCTGCCCCGGCTTCGTACTGCAGAATGATTAAAGCATGCAGGTCCACTGTCTTGTCCTTGTCTGAAACGATCTCAACTACCAGTCCCTTGAGAAGCCATGAAAACTATCAGGTGTGGCTATGTTTTATAAGTTCCATAAAGGCCTTGTCGGCATTCCCTTCCCACCTGACATATCTCCAGGAACTGCTTACAGGCTTACCGATAAAAGCCATGAACACAAGTTTATTCACCCTGTCAACCTCTGTAAACATATGTAGATATTCTTTTTCAGAACTAGCGGTGCCGTGGTTTGTGTAGTGGTAAAATCTTAGCCTTCTAATCACAAAGTCCCAGGTTCAAACCTCAACTCAGTCAAAAGTAAGATTTGTTTATTTTCACGAATGACTCAGAATACGGTTTGCACTCTGTTGTTTTTATGTTATTCGCCCGTGAAGGACGACATAACAATCTTTGTCGCATAACGTCTGGCCACAGAATTATCGGGATTTACTTTCACGAGTTAACAAACAATCAACGAGACCAGTGGCTTTTTTAAAATACACTGCACAAAGACACACTGCATTGAAATCTCTAAATATACATGTAACTGGTAAACCAGACAAAATTTAAAGTGATCTTATTGTGCTTCAAAGTTAATACATGAACATGATGATTAAATGAATACTGAATGACTTTAAATGTTTTTTTTAATGACAAATCGTCGAACTTTGACTCAACCGAAGCCATGGTACGTGGTGTAATGGGAGTGGTGTGTTGAACTTCCACCAAGATAATGAAGTAGGTGTTTGTTTCGTCATAACGCAGTATCACATGGTACAAATCAGCCAATCAGAAAATCGGAATTCGTACAGGGTATGAAAATTAAATAAAGATTAAATTAAAGGAATAATGCGGCTTCAGACGTGACGCCAACTCGTATGACACACCGGATATCCCGTATGTTCAAACATCGCCAGATTTTAATAGGCTTTCCTCCTGTTTTTCGCTGTTTAGCTTTTGTATTGCAGAGCCAACCAACATCTGACGTACCACAATAATTGCACCATAAATAACACAAACCCGGGAGACAAACTCAGTCAAAAGTAAGATTTGTTCGTTTTCACGAATGACTCAGAATACGGTTTGCACTCTGTTGTTTTTATGTTATTCGTCAGTGAAGGACGACATAACAATCTGTGTCGCATAACGTGTGGCCACAATTATTCTGGTTTTGTCTGCAACTTATTAGTGGTTGAACCTCTGCGTCTGGCAACAGATACGTGAAAATCAACTTATGCAATCAATACCTAATTAAAAACACAGGAAAAACATATGCTATCAATGATCACATATATGTTGTCTATAGTCTTACCGCCATAGGAATGAGCGGACTTTAGATAACACCTTTCAGTACACATTTATTTAGAGGTTTAGTTCAGAATATAACATTTTGCCAAGCAATTGTCGTATGTAGCGAATTAAAGCCAAAAAAGTCTTTGCTTTGAGGGAAAACTCTTAGCGCATGCTGCACAAAAAGTGCCAAAACAATTTTGAATCCACAAGCCCCGAACAACAATCGGTTTTAATTGAGTAAGAATGCACTCACATACTGTAAGAACTGATTAGAACTGCGTTACGATTTTAACCTATCGCCAAGATGACAAATTTAAAAAGTGTTAAAAATAAAATACGGTGGGTAAGATAGCTGCGGTACTCATTACTGTACAAAAGCTTGATGTTGTTTTTCCAAAAAGAATCTCATACATCAGTACCGGCGATAATAGTTCATTGCGCATAAAAAAACACTAAAAACTCTAAAACTAATGTGAGCTAAATTTGGATTGTGTAGCCGGCGTTGTTCGAAGGAGTGTCTTTTTCGTTTTTCATACTCCCACCCCCGGCCCCTCACACTGTTTGCAGTAATGCCAGTGGCTTCACGCCGTGTGTACTGATGATCAAAAGAGGAATATGCTTTCTTTGTTACTAGAGTTGATAAACTGGTCATACTAATCCCGCAAATAATATAAAGAAGAAAAAGAAAAAAATGTAATTTCCAAACCTGATCACTCGCTAAGACTGCTCCCGCACTCCATTGTCAAACTAACAAATTAATTTGAGTCTTCGCTGGAAATAAACAACAGAAATGGCAATAAATTGTTGATTAACACACCTTTTCGAAAAACGGCAAAGTGGTGTTCCCGCGACGGTCAACTGACGCAAATGTAGTCAGGAAGAAATACTGTGCAGGTTTTGAAGCCAGTCGGGACTCGAGCCTGGTTCGTTAAAATTTATCCGGCTTTGGCGTTGATCGGAACAATTTTCCGATAATGTAGAAAGCTTATGGAGCCCGCAATAAAATTATCTGTAAGTGTAAGTGGAGAACTCAATTTGTAAGGTTATTGGTGCCAAGGATACTGGGGATAAGTAGATCTCCAATTGGAGCTCATTGGAGTATGGAATAAAATTAAACGAATATGCTTTAATTAAGCATAAAAACTTTACTATATTCGAAACAAACTATAATGAATTAAACGCTTTGTCTGGCTCAAGAAATGTACAGCTGGTTTAAAGATTTTTACTAACATGGAGAATCCATCAATTTATTTTTGGTAATGAAACGGCTGTCAGAATTGACGGCATGGGTTACCCCCGCTAACAAAAACGTGATAGTGCGTAATAAAGAGCACATGCATGCAGGAATTGAGGCCAAACCACATTTTTTTGGAAGGAAAGTTAGTATCGGCTTGATTTTAGCTGACATTTCTGCTTTTCCTTTGAGGTTTTGACAAACTTGCAAACTCGATGATACAAGCCATCACAAAAAAAGTAAAATTAGTTCGGTATAATATCCTTACGTGGTAAACTAGTTCCAGAAGTTGAACACAACATATGTACGATACATGGACGGCAGGTTTATCTTTAAAAACGCATCTTGCATATACAAATAACAGGCTGCTGGAAATTCAACTTAATCTGTTTGCGTTAATTGTGTTCGGAAATCGTTGAGAAAGTGTTATTGTTCCTGTACGTGAAGCGTGTTCATCAAGACGTATTTTGTTTTCAATTTTTGTTTATAACGTTTCATTTTAATACTATTGCATGATCTTTCGATGAATTTCTTTGTGGCTTTAATAACAACCAGAGTGTATGGAACCAGTTTTCTTTGAGCTCATCTGGAATCTGCTAAGATTAGGAAATCGTGAATACGACACGTCGGTTCTTTTTTGAAAAGCACATGTGTGCACATTGCCTTTGGCTTTTTTCTTTTTTTATATCTTTCATAAATTTAAAAAAATCTAGAGCCAGCATATGGTAAATCTATTGTATTTTGGAAAAATGTCTTACCCCAGGCCAACACACTCCTTCTTTTATCTCTTAATTCTGCTTCCCGAACAAGTTGTTTTAAAATGTGTTTATCTATTTTAAAAAATGCACTGTTTCGTTGTCATTTAACTGAGAAAGGTTTTCTTGTAATTTAACTTGACAATACAGCAGAAAATATAAGTTAAAAAAAAAGATATAATGTAGCCTTAAACAATGAAGGTACTAAACTGCCTCATTGGTGGTGCGAAGTTTTTCGTTATCCAATCATCTCGTTTCCACTTTGTTTTTCTTCATAAAAAACCGCTTCAGCAGAGAAATAAGAACAAGGCTGAAGTCGCCAAAAAACTAAGAATAATTGACCCTTGGCAAAATTTATTGATTGTATGAAGGAGCGTGTACTATAGTATAGTATAGTATAGTATAGTATAGTATAGTATAGTATAGTATAGTATAGTATAGTATAGTATGGTATAGTATAATATAGTATAGTATAAGGTAGCGTAGTGTCGCGTACTGTAGTATAGTTAGCAACTATCCCCCGAAGGGAAGGTGCATATATTCACCGAGTCGCCAAAGCGCCGAGGTGAACTGATATACGTAGTTTTCACTGACACTGAGGTAAATAATAACATTAGCATATACCAAACCAGCAAATCTGTGAGAAAAACGCTTTTTTACTGAAAAAAATATATATTTTTTTATCCAGAGCCAAGCCGCCGCGCGCATATTGCAAATATTTGTTGAGCTCACTCTTCGACATTCTTTTCACTTCTGTTTCGAACTCATTCTGCTGTTGAAACAACTCTATAAGTACGAAATAATTTTGTTTATTTATGTACCTTAAAGTCGGTAGTTTTTTTTTTATTTAGATACACATGAAAATTGTAAACAGCTTCCGGTGTCGCCGCGCCGGCAATTTAGTTGTGACACTTTGAATTTGTCTACTTGTGAGAAAGTTGTTCATGAATCAAACAATTATTAAAACTAACCTCGAAATACGCTCACACAAAATTTTGTTGACTTTTTGTGTTTTCGGGAACTGCCGCATTATTTATTTCTAAAATTTCAGCTTCGCTGACACCTTTTGGAAACCGCGACGCCATCTTGTTTTTCCCGATCGCTAATCAGTGAATATCCTGGATATTTACTTTTTAGGGAACCAATCAAAGCGCGCGAAAAACACTATTCGCTGGTTGGGTATATGGTAATGATGAATATTTACTGAGCTGCGAGGCGGATAGGTAAATATCCACAACTTTTTGGGGGTGGAAGTCGAATTATTTGAGCAATGAAATTCATGATTCCTTAGAGTATTTAGTACAATGATTCAGGATGAATAGAGACTAACAAAATGGTCGGACAAAAAAATTCGCGCCGTGCTATGTACACTCCCGCCCACAAAGCAGTAAGCGATTTTTTTATTGTGAAAAGTTCCGTCTTGCCTTCATGCCGACAAATAAAACTTTTGCAGGCACTTGTTAAGTTGCTGCCGTGTCACTTCCTCAATGGTTGAGTTGAATTCCTCTTGTTGTTGAAACCAAGCCGTAAAACAGATGTTTTATTGTTTACATTGTAAGTTTAAGTGCTCGAAAGTTTTCGTAATCAAGTTATTGTATAAATTTGATTTTTCACTTTAAAATATGATGTTGGAAAGACTAAATAACTTACCATTAAATACTGTTACATCAAACTTTGTTGCCATTTTTGTTTCTTTGGTACAGACTCGTCTTTCATTGAAAGAGTTTCCTTCTTTGGAAACCAAAGCGAAACAGGAAGCCATTTTTTTTGGCTGCCCGGAGGTGAATAGTATTTGGCTATTAAACCACCTTCGAGCTAGCCAATCAGCGTGCGAAAAAAATACTATTCACTTGTATGGTATATTTAACAAATAGATTCCGAGATGACGTGCATCTGTTCAGTAATAGATCATAGATGACGTCAAACTGTGGTAAGAACAAAAAAGTGGCACACGAGGCGATAGTCTCCAATATTGTTATTTCCTGAATTACCTCGTTTTCTAGGTTTTTCTTTTCCTTGATTTTGCAGGACGCGTGTGATATTGTCATTTTAAGAAATCCCAGCAGAGTAACAACGGCTTTAAATTTTGGTTTTCAATCAGTGTAACAGATATGAAAGGTCTTATCCATCAACGTAATGCAAATCTTAAAAGACTAGTGTTCAGTTTAAAACACCTCTTTCTCTAGGGTGATTTTGATAAAAACAGTTGAACCAAAGAATACCAGGTTTTGAAGCCTGGTAAAATACTTGCACAGTTTGTCACGGATTGGGAGACCAAAAAATAATCCAAACGACATTGGAAATGAGCTTTAGTCGATCTACAGCAAAATTGTCTGGTATCAGGATAATGATTCCAAATGTCAACAAGATTATTTTCTTTCATAAATTTCAATAGTTTGTTTATGGCATTCAGTCTCGTATCTGGACGCCTTCCTGTTTTATCTAATTCAGGATTCAATACGTAGTTAAAATGGTCACCGATGATTCGCACTCAAAATCTTTTAGGGCACAAAAGAAGTTGCGAAAAAAGTCTCAATTGTCTTCGTTTGGGGAATATAGGGTCATAACTGTATATTTCTTGTGTATTACCTCAGCAATTACATCGGCGATAACAAACAATAATTTTTATAAAAGTTATTGTGTTCTGGTCCTTTGGCCAGATATGATCTGCTCTCAGGCCTCATCATCGGCTGTTTTGAAGTTATGTCCTCCGTGGTTTTAATGTCCCCTCAATGTCACGACGTAATGGTCTCTCTTGCCTTGGAGACTTAATGACAGGTTTTATGCCTGTACGTCATATATGTTCTTGGACATGACCCAGCCCTGAGGGGCAACCATGAGCCAGAGCACGTGATCCATTCTCTTGGAGACTTAATGACAGGTTTTATGCCTGTATGTCATATATGTCCTTGGACATGACCCAGTCCTAAGGGGCAACCATGAGTCAGAGCACGTGATCCATTCTCTTGCAGGTTCAATGACAGGTTTTATGCCTGTACGTTATATATGTCCTTGGACATGACCCAGTCCTAAGGGGCAACCATGAGTCAGAGCACGTGATCCATTCTCTTGGAGGTTCAATGACAGGTTTTATGCCTGTACGTCATATATGTCCTTGGACATGACCCAGCCCTGAGGGGCAACCATGAGTCAGAGCACGTGATCCATTCTCTTGGAGACTTAATGACAGGTTTTATGCCTGTACGTCATATATGTCCTTGGACATGACCCAGTCCTAAGGGGCAACCATAAGTCAGAGCACGTGATCCATTCTCTTGGAGGTTCAATGACAGGTTTTATGCCTTACGTCATATATGTCCTTGGACATGACCCAGTCCTAAGGGGCAACCATGAGTCAGAGCACGTGATCCATTCTCTTGCAGG
>JAOCNB020108345.1:0-19149 GCA_026546465.2 Palythoa caribaeorum | reverse complement strand
ATGTCTTCTGAGTCCTCAACTTGATGAACGCTTTCTTTCTAACTTTGTTTTCAAGTTGTAAACTTCCGTATGGAACAGCGCAATTTATCTTTTGCGAACCTTTGAGCATTTTAACTGCAACGGGTTCATTTCCTTTTACATTTGGGAGATCTATGACATTCGCCTCAGCAACCTGACCAAATGCGCCCTTTCCAATGATCTTCACCAGACTAACTTGGTCACGTGAGATCTCCCAGCTTCTCTTTAGTGGCACTAGAGGAAAGTCCTCATTACTTGCTGACGATGAAGAAAAACCAGTTTCCTTTGTATCTGCACTGAACTCATAATCCTGAATCACAGAAAATTACGTAAACAAGTGAGTTAATGTTTGATAAATTAACAATATAAAAATAGATATCCGTGAAGACTTTAACTACCAGAAAGTTATGGGCTTAATGTAGCCATTACATATATCTTAACAATAAAAGTAGTAATAACTATTAGTTAGAATTGTTCTCCAATCTTCCCGATTATTTAATATACTATATACACTGCTAAAAATTAGACCAAGTAACGGTCCAACCTATTTTCTATTGAAAAGACATAATTTAATTTTAAAGCATTTGATGCTAATATTACCTGTTCTGTGATCTTGTTTTGACTTTCTTTAAATGCATCGACCAGAGATCTGCATGGAAAAGAATTTAAGGGGCTCAATTCATTTCCATTGCGGCAAACGGACAGTCACAATAATCGAACAAGTTCAAGAAGTTCATTGCTCTTGTGAACTAAGATTCCCATCCCTGCACCTAACGTACACATACGTTAGTTTATTGTTCAAGAATTGCTTATATCGCATTGTTGAAAAACTATGATTTAAGCAAAGCAACAGTATTTCAAATCTTACCTATCTTCCTCTACGACAGCTGTAAGGGGAAAAATGCAAAAAGATCATTAGAATGAATTTTTTTGAGATTTTCCATACATACATTTTTTGATAGCTCTGGAGTTTTCAGACAAAGTGATAAAGACGCGCCTTAAAAAATCAGATTTTAAATTTGTTATCAATTCTATTGTTTAAGTGAAAGTTACATGTGATCATCTCTTCTAAAAATAATATTTATGTTTTAATGGTAACTGAATCACCCTTAATTTCTGTCTATAACTGTATTTAAACTTATCATTTACCTTTCATTTTCCGACATATCCATACGATGTACAGTAGTTGCAGTATGTTTAGAATAGCAAGAATGGCGATTATGCTTCCATAAACAGCAGTCAAATCTTTTCCAGTTGTAGCTGATTTCTGTTCTTGTTTCCCTTTAACTAAAATAACATTGTATACATCTGGTTTTTCATGTTAAGAGAATTCATTCATATGGCTAAAAGAGATCGGTGTTAAACATAGCAACACGACTGCATTTACTAAGACGAAGGTGTTTGAGGCCCTTTTAAACGTCGAACCTCACACATGCCAAACTTAATGCTAATAAGCAAATTCCACTGTTTTATCTCATTTGCATTAGGTTTTGCACGTGTGAAGTTCGACGTTTGATATGGGCCTGCAATAATAAGAAGTAGACAAGTACTGCTATGTATGTTTGAGCTGAAGTGTTACAAGTTGCTGCGCATGCTACTAAATCCAACGATATTTACATTAAAACTGTAGAAACAACAACCATATTGTCACGACTTCTGAGTTGTGATTGGGTAACGCGTTTTATATTACAAAAGGACTTATAAAAACTTTTAAATCAAAAATAGAATAACATGTAAAACAGAACAAAACACGAAGAGTATACTTTCTCGTTACCTTCATTTGGTAAGGTGAACTCAACATTAACAGGTTTGCTGTATCCAGCAATATTCCTAGCTTGCACCCAAACTCGATACGTTGCCCCAGGAATCAATTGGCCAATCAACTTCTCTGTACCAAATACTTCTGGTAGAACTATGGTAACGGCACCAGATATGTTTTGCTGAATTTCAATCTTGTAGTCAAGTACTGCACTTCCTCCATCATCAGTAGGTGGTGTCCAGGAAATTATGGTGTAGTTTGTTTTCTTTTCTACTATCCATAAATTTAGTGGTGCTTCAGGTTTATCTGAAGATGTTGAAATAGCTATTAATGAACTACCTGTTCTTATTTTCAGCTCAACAATGATATTTCCAGGTGTAAAAACAACTGTCTTTTCGTATATGCCTCTACAAATGAACAAAAAGCAGGGGCCCATGAACAGGAGCCTTCATATGCACTATATGCTTGAGTCAACCTTTGCGCGTCTCCTTCTATTTTTAGAACTACGTTTTCAGAATATCGAATGAGGCATTTTACACGTGTTCCAAATAAATGCGATTCTAGACCACCCGCAGCGTTCTAAAAATAAAAAGATACGCGCAAAGGTTGACTTAAAGGGAGATTATGGGACTGGGATATGGAGGCTCTTATTCATGGCTTCTGACAAAAAGAGATTTTTGAAAGTATATCATTATTAAAAGTAAAGTTAAATGAGCTCTCGAAGATGAAATCATATTTTCCAGTCTTGAAAGTCTCTCAGCGATTTGCTGCGTTCTCTTTATCATTCAAAGACAAAACTCCCGCCTACGAAAATCTTTGGGGTATTCTATTGAAACCATAAATGGGTTAATCAACCTCGAAAATTTCTGTGCATTTTATCTAAAAGGAGAGTACGTATATGGGATAATGCTGTGTACCAATCACAAATGAAAGAGAAAAAGATGATTAGCCAGTGAGTTTATTTCAAGTAAAAATTCCCCAAATTATAGTATAATTACATAAGTCCACCATTCGTCTCGATTTTGTCCGAAGTCATACAAAGACAGAATATTAACAGTTCACCTTTCCGAAAAGTTTCAAAATTTTGTAGTTCTCTTTCAATTTGGAATTATTTTTGAAAAACGTTCAATAACGAGTAGTCGAAAAACGCATAAATGTCTTGCATCCACCGATCCTGAGGGTCTTGGTGTAGATGAATTAACGAATTCATAGCGCACACACCGTGCCATCAAGCTGTTCTTGAAACAAAATACTTCAGCGCATGCGCATCTCATATAAATCAGTAGTGACTGTGGCAGATGTCAACCATGTATTAAACTGGAAGTTTAGGCGATTTGATATTTTTTTTGCTCTTTTACAGTACCTGAAGACTAAGGCTACACATGATATTTCTTAACTGCCACTTGGATATGTTTCACTTTCGATTATTATTACATTTTTAGTTTATATACGCCATACTTACACCAACGAATGACTTCAAATGTTCGATCAGTGTTTCCAATCTTATTGGAGGCACGACAAATGTACTGTCCATAGTCCCCTGGAGAACTTGTTGTCACCAATAACTTACTTCCATTGGATGAGTTGATTATATTTCTGTTTATCTCCCTTCCTCCTGGTCCAAACCACTGCACTGTTGCAGATGGAAAAGCTGTGACAACACATTCAAGAGTTAAGTTATTGTAATCCCATGATCCATCTTTGCTGCGTATTTCGGGTTTGTCTAAATGCAAATAGAAGTGTTTTATTGTCATTTACTTTTTCAAATGTACATTTTTTGTCTTATAACCTGGTTCATGCATTAATAGTATCATCCATTAAAGGTTTTAACAATTTTAGAAAAATCTTAGAAAACATTTGCTCAACCTCAACATTTTTTTATTTTACTGAAATTTTTTAAGGGGTCCGGACTTACCAAGATGTACTATACACTCATTTTGATATAAAAAAAACATTTAGAAGAAACAGGTGCTCAGTTATCAAAAGGCCGGATCTAAGATCTTTCAGTAGTGAAACTCAATTTTTAAAGAAATTTTTCAAGCATGGTTGCAATGAAATTAATCTAAATAAAAAAAAAAGTTAAAGTTTCACTTCAGTATATCAAATTATGCAGTGTCACAATATCGGCGGCGTGGTTGGCGCATTGGTAAGTTCTCCGCCTTCTAACCACAAGGTCCAGGGTTCAAACCCGGCTCAGCTGAGTGTTGAACATTTGACTCAGCTTTCCATCCTTCCGAGGTCGGATAAATGAGTATAGCTTCTGCTGGGAGCTAACCTGGGATGGATTAGTGTCCCGCGAACAAAATATTTTGTTCTACCTCAATTGCATTACGTGCTGCCCGGGCGCGGGCCTTAGTTTCTTAAAAAATGAGTGTATTCGTAAATTTCTTCGAGATGGTAGAGATTAAACAAAACTTGAGATATTCAAAATTAAAACATTCGAAATCGAATAGTCAAAGCAGCTATCTCGAATGATATGTCAATTGCACTGGTTTGCCAGTATACTTACATAACACATTAAACTTCAGATTCCTGGATGCCGCAGTGTTTCCCACATTGCTTGCAGTACAAATATAATCTTTATTACTATCCCTCCTAATGTTCTTGATCACAAGCAGGGCAATCGATACTGATTGGTTCATTTTTGCACTACTGGCTGAGTTTGTCCAAGTGATATTTGGTTTTGGTTTACCAATAGCTGAGCAGTTAACAATGACGTCATTACCCTCGAGCACATCCAATGGTGACGAGAAACTGCTGCTTAGTATCTGTGGAGGAACTAGATGTCGAAAATGTATTATAATTTTATCCTGTGAACCGAAATGTGAACAAAATAGACATTAATGTCATCAAAGAATTCGTACAAATCCTTGATCGTTTTGGTTGTCATTGTAAAGACAGTGTGACAGTGTCCACTTTACGCCGTTAATGTTCACGTTCGTAAAACTTAGCTGAAAAATCTGCGAGGCTGGACGTGCAGAAATTAAAAAGAATTTTTTTGGTTTATAATGTTAATCTTTAAGTTTGCAATACCTCGACTACTTGGTAATCAAGTATTGCACGTTTGGCGTTTGGTTATAAATTTTTAGCCACGCACACTCACAAAAATACAATAAAAAGCCAGTATTGTAAGTAGCTACTACAACTACAAACCTGTAATTGATATCGTCGTTCGGGTGCTCCGTATGTCAAAGTTTCCTGACCATTCTACCTCACAGTAAAACGTTCTGCTGTCGTTCAAAGCAGCTTTTGTCAGTTTAAAAGCTGCGTTCTTTGTAGTAAGATTGCCAACCCACGACACACGTCCTTTGTACCAGGTCCACTTATCAGGCCAGGGATCTGTTTCAACTATTCTTCCTTTACTCGACACTGTGATAAACTTATCCTGCCTGTTTGCATCATTAACCACACCGAATTGCATCTGTTCCGTTGTTTGACCTGCTCCATCAGTGTAAGTCCACTCTAAGGTTACGTCACTACCAACTGGCCAGAACGTCTTCGAGGTGGCCGACACAGAACCGCAAAATACCCCTAAACAGCACAAAAGAACAAGACAGTTTACATAAAGTTACATATAACACGTACTTTGATGTTTCCTATGTAACTATTAAGTAAGTATTATTTGCATTAGGCCTTGTATGATTTAAATGTAAGAAAAGGATACAAAAATTGACGCCATTCATGATCAAGGTCAATTTTTCTTTCGACGTTTTCTCTCGTTACCTGTGATGCATTGCTAACAGGTTTCAAAGAAGGTAGATACAATGGTATGAAATGCAGGAAGTAATATATTGCTCAAACTTCGTACCTCGTTGACTAAACCTTGAATACAGCAACGAATTTTGTCTAGCAGTTCACTAACTGTTTTTCCATTGTCAGTTTATTTTAGTTTTTACGCAACAACGATTCTGTTACGGGAACATGGAAACTCCTTTGCTATCTCTTGTTTTGTCGTGACACAACTGGATTCACAACAGAATTGTTGCAATTTATTCAAAAAACATATTCTGTATAAGTTGATATATTTAAGTGAAACAATATAAAAATTCTAGCAAAATATCACAAAACAACCAGTCACGTACATCTTGTTTGAACCATTACTTTATAAAGACAAAAATTGTTGGTGCTTGGTGCAGTAGTTCATTTTGTGCCGCCTCACCCATCCCCACAGGAAGGCGCGAATCAACCGGTACCAGAACAGCTAATGGAACTGGCGATGAAAGTAAGTAATTTTAAGGTTACCCTATACCTTCAGGGGTGTTTTGCGTCCAAACGATACAGTGCGTCTGTTTTAAACCATAGATACCTAAACCCTTATATCAAATTAAAACGTATAAAGCTGGCTTTCGAACTATACTAATAGACTCCATAAATAATCGTCTGGTAAAATTGTGTTCATTTGTTTCTAAAATTTGTGTATGGCGCGGGAGTATGTGGTAAGTGGTGGTCATGGCATGGTGTCGTATTGCCGATTCCTTGCTGGCCGGTCACTGGCCTTGTGCTCTGCGGATCGTGACTGCCAACTCCGTTTGCTTTCCCCATCGTAGGTGAAAGTGCAGTCCTTACACTTCACTATATAGATTATTCTCGGAGTCTTTTTATTCGACCATCGATAAAAACTCAGTGATAGCGCGCAGGGATTTTGCCAAAGCGTATCTGCCTTTACTTAAAAATTTTAAAGAAAACTAACGATAACCACTATTTTATTAGCATTGTGTTTCGTACGTATATTTTTAAACTGTTGGCTAAGCATGACCGCTCTTATTGTTATTTTTATCCTTTGCTGTACACGTTCCCCAGAGTTTTATAATTTATTCGTTTTAGCCATTTTAAACCACTTTCGTAATTTTAATCCACACACTTGAGAAAGGCAGCAATGGGAGCTGCCGAAAATTTGTGGATAGATATTTTATATATTATACTTTTTAAAACTACTGGCCTCCCCATAAACTCAATAGACGTAACAGGATTTTATTTGATTATTGACGTAAACCAATTGCTATAAATCATCAGAGTTCCTGGTTTCGAAAGACACGATTCAGAGGTGGAAGAGGGAAGCAGAGGGACAGGGGCGGAGACAGACCACGTGTACGTGAGAGGCCTGGCCTGGGAATGGCGGACAAGGTACGGTGTTATTGGTGAATCTTTGTTTGCATTGCTTGCTTCATTAGCATACGTGCCTCACTTTCTAACTGAGTTACAAATTGAGAAGTACTGAATATTAAAAGAGCTTTTCAAACTAAACCTCTTCTGAAAAATTGAGACCGTTATGCAGAATACTGTTCCCTTGATGCGTTTTTAAATAGTGGAAATTTTACAAAGAATGAAAGAACTCATTAACGGTTTTGCCACCCAGGCCCCCGTTGTTCAAGAGCTGATTAGCACTAATCCAGAATTAAATTTTTAATCCATGTTCTTGTTTACCCTTGTAGACACTGATTTGAACTGTGATTTTGGGATTAACAATCATTTTCCTTAGAAAATCTTAAGAGTATTTTTGATTTTTCGTGAATATTTCCTTGGTGAAGAAATTGCTGATGGAATTTCGGCCTAATCCAGGATTAAACTTAGCCAACAACCCAGCCCTGGGGTTTTGCGTGTTTTTGGACACCGAAATCTTCTTTGAAACTGCTTGTATAAAACCGAATTTCGGTTGCTTACCTCATTTTCTTTGCTTTTCACAGGTTTTAAACTCAAACAAAATAAATGTTAATTGTTATTGTTGTTGCCAATAACTTTTTATTTTGGTTCTTTTTCCAACTAAAGCTCTATGCTAATGAGGCAGAATGTAAACAATGAGGTTAGAAAAGATTTGCCTATTGGTGTTGTTTCGCCATAAAATGAGAAAGACAAACACAAGGACGTTTCTTTTCAGCCATTAAGAAGACGTAACTTCACCACCTTTAGTTCAGTGGCAGAAAAAGGGAGAGAGGCTAACATCAAGTAGCGGTCCTCCCCCTTCATTAAGCCAAAGAAAGAAGGTCTTTCTTTTGCATTTTGCAAGTTATGATCTTTGATCAGCAATTTTTCCTGTGAGAATATGACCAGTAATCATATTTGGCAGGGGAACATTCCCCCTGAACCCCCTTAAATTTTCGCAGCTTTGGATTCGGAAAGCTTCCTTCAGCCGTTACTCCCCCTATTCAAACGGGGTACCTACAGTTATGAATTTGCAAATCTGGAAAAGTCATGGAATTTGGAAACATTTGCGAAGGTCCTGGAAAAGTTGTAGAATTTCAATATTTTTGCCTATTTCTAGCTGTGCGAAAGTTTCGAGTTCCATTGAAATTGAAAACACAGCGGCTGCACGTGCAGTGCTTGACACGAACATTAGCCAACTAGCCATAAACTAGTAGAGATTCAGTTTTGGCTAGTAGGTTTTCTATTTCCACTTGCCACCGAACTAGTTTCTGTCTTTCTCAAAGACAACACTTTTCTTGGAATTTCATTATGGACGTATCATGCTACCAGGCACGAGTGATGTTCAGCTTGTAAGCAAATTTGAGGCTGTTTACTTTTTGCTGTGTAGCATGTTAACGGGCTACTGACCATGTTATTATGTTGAAAGAAATATTTGACAAACAAGACATTTTCAGAAAGCACATATCGATGTTCTTTTTGTTACACTTTGATGATTTTTTAACTTAGACACGGTAAATAGTAAAATGAAACTAAAGTTTCGGACTATAATCCTTTGTCAGTCGGAGTAGAATGTTTGTGAGATAAGTAGAGAGGTGGTTATATAGTAATGTAAAGAATGATTACGCAATGAGAACAAAAGGAAATAAAGGGATAGAAATGTGTGAGGAAAAAAACAAATGTATGAAAAGATATAAGAAGTTGAAAAGACAAAAGGATAAAGAGACAAAAAACGAAAAGAACAAATGGGTCAGGAATGACAAGAGTCTAATTAAAAGCAAAGCGTTCGTTTATGCCGTTGGGATTTAGAGTGCCTAAAGTGTGAATAATTCGCATTTCTTTGGTTTTGCGACGAAATTAGTAGAACAAAACATGCGTTCTGCTTTCAAGTCTTGTTAGTAATTCAACTGTTACTGGACCTAGCCAACATCGTGCATCAATGCTTGGCTAGTAAAAAAAGTTTTCTTGCTTGTAGCATTAAAGTTTTCACTTGCCACCAGGCGAGTAAATTAAAAAGCTAGTGTCGAGCCCTGATGTGCACGTGTTACTTTTCTGAAGGGGCTTTTTTGTTTTAACAAACATGAAGTACCTCCAAAATACCAGCAGAAAGTACTCAAGACACCTAGTTTGACGCAGTTCCTTTCTGGAATTTAATATGGTTTTGGTGATTAAAAATGACTTGGAGTCATGGAAAATTCAAGGGAATTTTATTCTTAGTTTTCAGTGGAAATTCAGTCAAATCTCTAGAACCGTGCGCTCCTGTGGTTTGCAGGCAGATAATTTAGTTTCGCAGAACTGCAATCAAAAAGTCACTTTCTCTATTGACGGGCGCAGTACATAATATTTTTATAAGGACGCTCCGTGTATCACACAGGAATGTTTTCGACTAAATCATTTTCAGTTGAGAGTAAATTGTTCGTCAAAAGCGTTTGTGTGTTTTACCTTTTTAAGTGTTTCTCTGTATTCTCTTTCTATATGTAACTGCAATTAATTTTTTCCTGATTGACCGGGATTTTTCCTCATTTCTTGTTTTGTTTTTAAACTGACCTCTTATTTTAGGACGACGAGAACGAGCCACAGCACCAGTCTCCCTCAGCGGGCTCGTCAAGCTCCCGCCCAGGCTCCTTGTACTCTTCCTTCCGCCCGGCCTCTTCTCCGTCAACCGGAGGCGGTAATTCTTCAGGAGTGTTTAGTAGAGACGCCAGGAGTGACCGCCAGGCAGCTCTCAAGCAGGCGTTCCAGGTACGACACATGCGCAGAGAAAACAGCTCTTATGACAACAGGGAGGGACTGCTTAATCTCCAGGGGCAGTTGAACTTGTTTGTGGCATTGTTTGCCTTGCAGTAGTTCTTTTTCTGTTGTCCTTTTTTTCCTATTTTCAACCCTCGATCTGCCCCTTATTGAATTGGATATTAATCTATTTAATGTGGTTTTTCATATTCCCATATAGCTTTTGTATTATTTATTCCGGTAAAATTGGTAATGTCACTATTTTGTAACTTTTCTTAGTTTTTGTAAGTTATTCGTTTTTCTCTCCGACCCTCTTTACTCTTCAATTATTTCTCGAATTTTTCATTGTACACTGCTCTGGCTGTTTGGGAGAGGAAGTTGGGTTTAGGGAGATGGGGTGGGGGATTGAACGTAGGGGAGGGGGTTGAGTGTACTGCAACGGGAGGGGGTTGAACGTAGGGGGAGAGGGTTGAGTGTACGGTAGGGAGTAGGTGGTGGTTGTGATCCTCTTCGCGTAAAACGGAAAATGTTTGTGCAAATATATCATTTTGAAACTCGGTAAACATGAGTTTCATAGTTGAAGTTGCCGCAAGGAAGGCCAGAAACCCCCAGAAAAGCATTTCCATGCCGTAAAGTTTTCGGTATGCCTTTTTCGTCTTGTATATATAATCTCATTTTGATTTTCTTAATTTATTATAACTGGGTATCAATTAAAATACAAAGTGATTTTTAGTCTGTCATTACATGTTACTAAACCAGAAGACAAAGAAAACCATATACGATAAGTCTGCTGGCTTGTATCTTCGCAGGCCCAGTACAAGTCCCATTTTAAGGCAGCCTCGTCGGCGACAACATGGGACGCCACTGGTGCCCATTCCACAGCCATACCCACAGCTCCGCCAAAAACCAAGAAATCGCGCTGGGACACTGGGACCTAGAAAAATGCTTTCGCACTATGTGAGGGAAATTATCAAAGATTTAAACATAAACGTCGTTATTTTACTCTCCAGTGCAAATTGTTATCGATTCTACGAATGAACTAGCAAAGACTAGGTTACCAGCCAAGGCGGTTTCCTTGTTGTAAAGAGATAACAGCAGGATTAGGAGAAGGAAGAAACGTTCATACATTTTTTATCCCAGTGAAACAACACGCAGTGAATCACGTTTGAACAATTTGAACCGCAAACACCCGACAGTTTTGACATTTGCTTTTCATTCCAAACAAAAGATTGGTAAGAAACTTAAACGCTGTGTTAACTAAAACGTTTTGTGACAAAGTGATACATTGAAATGTTTACTGAAACTTGAAACTTACAACCTGTTTTTGATAATGCAAAAATGTTTTATTCGTAGGAGGACCGGGGTGGATCAGGCGGAGAGGGGGGGGGGGGACTTGGCATAGATGAGAGATTTGACACACCAAGCTACCCTTGCTTTTAGCGCTGCACAGGTACTGGCCAATCTTGTTTTACAAACGTGCTCTATATTGTCCATGTGTTTTTTTATTGAAACTTTGCTCTTAATACAAATTTTTGTTTTAAAAATATCAAATCCTCATCCTGTGTCCTACCCCTCCCCCAAAGGTATAACACTGAGGTACTTTATGTGCATTGCTGTCCGGTTTGTGGCGTTAAGTGGCATCTCATAATATAGTTGTCATAACCACAAGTTTATACTTATAATGTCACGTCATAGGTGTCTTGTATCAGCAATAAAGTATTTAAACGGAGTGCAGTTTCTACTGAATTTCTAACGCTTTTTAAAGTGTTTCAGCAGCCTGGTTTGCGACTCGGATGGAGCGCTAGATTGTTGGTAGACGGGGTTTGACGGGGGCTACTTGATTGTTATGAGACGCAATTTGACGGGGGAAGGCTTGATTGTTTGGAGAAGCAGTTTGACGGAGGGAGGGCTAGATTGTTAAAAGGATGCTGTTTGACGAGGGAGGGGGGCTAGAGCATTAGGAGCTGTGGCCTGACGGGGGTAGGGCTAGATTGTTATGACACGCGGTTTGACTCGCAGAGTTCGAAAACGCTAGGACAATCAAAAATATAATTTTCTGATCCGTCGTCGTTGCCGTTGCCGTAGTTTCTTAAACTTCCTATTGACTCTCATCGCTTAACACTACTGAAATCGAAGATCTATAAGTACAGCAAAAAACCAATAAATAACGACCAGGGTGGATGAATACTGATACCCGTGAAACGGTTTTTCATCTGAGATCAAAACTTGCATTTTAATGAGATGTTTTATTGATAAAAATACAAGTCATGGAAACAATGAACTCTCACTAACAACAATTATTAAACGTGCTATTGAATACCTTGATTTAACTGTTTGTATTTTAACCATTTTGAAATTGCAGTTCGAAAATACATTTCCTTCCATACCAAAGGTCGGCATCAATTGGGCAGAGGTACCTTGCCGTAAAAGAGAAAATTTAAACTTTTACTCGTATAAATAACTACAGACATAAAAGTGAAATGACTAATTTCATGTTTGATAACCCATATCATTTATCGCCATAGTTCTCTTAAACTGGATAGCGTCTGAAAGCGGACACATTTCGATAACAGTCTTTGGCCGCATGGGGGATATTGCTCGGCATTTTACTTTTTCAACGTCCATCATGAACTTGCTTAGTCCGGCAGTAAAGTTGAGATTGATACCACGCGTGTCTTTCAATTCCGTACAATCTTTTCTGTCATACTTTTCTCCAGGGTTGAAAGCGGGAACTGTTACATTTCTGGATAAATGTCATCTTGAATTTACATCTGGTTCCAAAGTTTTTAGCTCTCAAAATCGCGCTGCTCCTTTCATGGCATCGAAAGAAAAGTGAGACAAATGTTTGAATGCAAAATCATCAAGACCCAGCCCGGTATATGAATAATTACCTCGCAAATTTGTCTTCTACCGTTCGACTATTTGCAGATGATACTTTGCTGTATCTGATGATCCATTCACAAACAGATGCTGATATTGTACAGAGAGACTTGCACAAATTAGAGGAATGGGAAAAGAAATGGCTTATGCATTTTAACATAGATAAATGTTATGTGTTGCGTGTCTCTCGGAAACACAATCCAGTGATCCATAGCTATACCCTACATGGACAGTCACTTGAATGAGTTGAGTCTGCAAAGTACCTCGGAGTGACGATTACGTCTGATCTCCGCTGGAATTGTCACGTTTCAAACATCACGAACAAAGGAAATCGAACACTGGGCTTCCTGAAGAGAAACCTAAAGTTAAAATCTCCAGCTCATAAGGCTATTGCTTACAAGTCTTGTTCGCCCAACTCTGGAGTATTGCTCAACTGTATGGGACCCATACACGCGACAGAAAAAAGATTGAAATGGTTCAACGTAGAGCGGCCCGCTACACCTTAAACCGATATGGAAAGACGGAAAGTGTCACAAACATGCTAGATGAGCTGGGATGGGACTGGAAAAAAGTCTAGGCTTGTTGTGCACGTGTTTTATAAAATCCTAAATACCTTGTTAGAAACTGATTGCAGTAAATTTCTTGTATCAGTCCATCGCCCCAGTAGGCATTGGCACAGACATGCCTACAGGGTGCCACAATCGCAAACTAACTATCACAAAATGTCTTTCCTGCCAAAAACAATAAGAGACTGGAACTGTCTGCCAATTAAAGTAGTCGAGGCAACATCTGTTTCTTGTTTTCGCGAGAAATTGGACACTGTAATTTAAAGTTTTATAATTAATGTATTTTTTTTGAGAGTGATAATTGTTATTTTATTATTATTCCGCTGATCACCCTTGAAAAAAATCATCTTGTTTGACGGAGTTCAAGTAATTGGTAAATCAATAAGGTATCTACGGTTTAAAAAAGATGCGCTGTATCGTTTTGATGCAAAACACCCTCGAAGGTATACCGTAACCTTAAAGTTCTTTATTCACAATCATCACAACACTTTTAATTTAGTCATGCACTGATCTCATGCTTTTGTATTTAGTGCACCGGCAACAACTGCACTAATGTTTCACGTGTCAGGATACATTTGAATTTGATATGGGGCACATAACCAAGAATAAATCAAATCACAGTCTGTGCTCATTTTGCTGAGTGAAAACCTAGGTATGTAACAATGAGCTATGTAATGTAAGAAATTAGTATGGGGGCAAAGTGTTGTGGAAACAACCCCATAGGGCTTTTCAATCCTAAATCCAGAAAGGGAAGGATCTAATACCTAGGTCTAAGGACCTGCACAGAATTGAGCAGACTTTTTCGTAATTTATGCATAAAAAATTGATATGCTAAGTGACAGTTAAAGTCAATCCAAGAATTACATCCCAAATCAATCTTGGAAGCAGAAAGATAGGTCAACTTTTAAACCAGGAATCAGGAATCACTTTATTTTCTCATTAAATAGTTTTTTTTTACATTTTTGAGTGTATTTATAATTATTTCTGTTTCCGAGCTACCCTAAACCCTGGGTTAGCGCTAATCGCTTTTGAACAACTGAGCCAAGCTGTACATGGCTGTATTATAGGGTCTGTGTCATCCCTTCATTGTTAACCCTGCAAGTCATCTTAAACCTGCAATTCATATTCAAATAATAATATTGTAATAAGATACTTAAGTTTAGTTTATACCTACATTACAATATTGTCTAAGGCAATCATAATGTTTATGCATATGTTACCTCCCGGTTCTCAAACTACTTAATACCAATAATCAAGCTCCAATAAGGTAGCTCAAAATATAAGCCCTAGGCTTCTTTTGAACTGCCTTCCATCCTGTAGGTTAGCTGCTGTACCAATATTACAATAGCATATTTATATGTGCATGTATTATATGTACATGCCACTGATTTAAACAACATTCTTTTAGCTAATTTCTATAAGCTCCTTGATGGTTATTTAAATATAAATAAATTGAATTGAATTGAAAATTCATCTCACTTTTTGTGAATTCTACTGAACCAGAGAAAACGTTTGATAATAAGTTTTGCCACAGAGTCTGTGGTTTACTAATAATGAAGTATGCTTCTCTAATACAAAAATAATACGAGGCCTAATTATGTTCTTCTTTTAAAAAGATTAATCTACCCCTTAATATGACAGGCCTTTTGGCCAAACATGTACAGACAAGGGAAGGGGGGGGGGGGGATTTCCCAATTTGTGTTAATATGCCTTCTCCATTCATATTGAGATTTAGCATCATTATCAATAAGACTAAGTTCTTTCATTTTAGAGTAGTCACATGAGGTGACTGTTGCTATGGTAACAGAGCTGATAAAAGGATGATCTATTGCTAAATTTAACATATTGTTATGACAAAATTGATGTTTCTACCACTAAAAACTGAGAGTGGCCCAAAAAGTACATTTTGAATGTATAATGCAATCAAATTTGAAAGAAAACAAAAAAGGCTTCTTATTTTTCAAGATAGAAATTTGAAATTGTTCAAATATAATATGGGTTGCAAACTCAATTCATGTCAACAAAAACATGTTTATTAATATTGAAATAACAGCTACTGGAAAGCATTTAGGAAAATTTTTAAGATCTCTCAAAAAAATTGCAAAAAAATCAAGGTAAAGAACCCTGCTTACTAACAGGTCAATGATAGAAGATGTTTTGATATTCTTCATTCAATTTACTGCAGTCAATTGTAAAGCTTTATAATACAACAACTGACATTGGTAAAAAGCCAGCAAAGCTGCATGATTTCTTTGTCACAGGCTTTTCCCCTCAATCCCTGGGACAATGTTCTTCAAAGACTTCTTGGCCTTTTGACCTGTTCTGTGTAATGCTTTAACACAGAGTTAACTTCTGCTTGAGTCCATGTTTGACTTGATTTATCTGAAGCTGATTTTTTTTGTTGCTAGGAAACAAAAAGAAAGAACAAATAAGTGATAATTTCTAACTGAAACTTAATTGTATTTTGGAAAAATGTAGTCCTGGGAAAATTAAATATGCTTTTATTCAAAAAGAGAATTACACAATTATACAATCAGGACTGAGGAATTGTCATGAAAAAAAGAACTTGATTTTTTATCTTATTTTGCCCTTCATGAAATACGAATGTGTCATATGTTATCAGTTCATTTTTGAAAGCTCTTCTTGAGGTGCAATAAGATTCCCCTAGGAATCATCTTTATATTATTTTAACAAAACATTAACTTGATATATATCTCATCAATATAATTGATAAAAATACTTAATAAATACTAAACATCATTAACTCAAAATTGAGAACGACTTTACATTTTGAAAGAAAGACTGCCTTATGCTTTCAAAGCAGGGACAATGTAAAAGGAAATGAATTTTGTCGTCCATTTCCTTTTTACACATAGGACAAATTCTGTGTTGTGGCTTTATGTATGGTTTTATTATATCTTCCTTTTCTATTTCCATATTATGATTGCTTATTCTCAGACAAGTAAAATCAATCCTATGCTTTACAATTGTCATGTTATCCAGGTAACGTTCATATTTGTATTCTGTTTTAAAAGTGTGATATACTCTTATTATGTTGATTGGCTTCCAGATCTCCCACTATCATTAAGCATATCACTCAACCATTTTTGAAATTCTATGTCTTTTTAAACATTATTTTCAACTTTTTGAATACAATATAAGTTGTTTTGTTGAAGCCATATATTTCCAACGCACATAACTGTATAGTTCTTGTGATGGAGTGCCCCTCACCCACCCCCTGGGGGTCTTAATTCCAGCTGGTATAAGAAGCCCTAATAAAAATTGAGAACTCTTTTAAAAAAAGTAAACATTGTAGTTCATCAAGTTCTGTTGTAGAAAGAAAAGATCATTGATGTTGGATAACACAACACATAAAGCTAGGATGCAAACAGGCACAATATTGCTGTCGAACAACACACAATATTGTTGGGCCCAAAATGTTGCAACCATTTGCATAGAACCACAACAATGTTGCAATACACTTTGAAGCTGGTCAAATGATGGCATAACAAATCCCAACATTTCTATTGTTATTTGAGAGGTGAAGTGAAGTGCACACATATGCGCACATGCATTGCTCTATTACCGTACCAAAATACATTGCTTCTTTAGACAATTACAAACAATGTTGGGAGTTGTTACATTCATTTGCATGAACCAGCAACCATTGCCAACAACTCACATTGTTGGTCTAAAATATTTTCACTTTCCTGCTGGTACAAAGAATTACATATTAATGAATTATCAAGTAAGATAGAAATTAATACCTCTCTTGCAGCACAATTCATAAATGCTGTAACCTCATTTGAACATTTACCATCATCGTAGCTGTTCCTCTTCCAACAACCAAGAAGTTTAAACATTTCGTCAACACATGCTGCACCTACAGAACAGCAGTTAATTTATTTTCAGTTTAAAAGTATAAATTTTCCCAAATATTTGAAGATCTCAACTGTTTATTATGAATAATCAAACTAATCTTGTGCACATGGCTTCCCAATTTAAAGAAAAGTGAAGCAGATCATATTGCTTGGCAGTTCAAACCTACCGTAGTTATTCACTTTTAAGCCGCACCATTTTTTCACAAAATTTCATAATATGGTGAGTAACAGCATTCCAAATTGGGGATTGGGGCTTAAAACTGAAGTAAAATTTTTGACATCCAAAATTCATGATTATAAGGGACTGGTCATTATTTATCGCTAAGGGGGAAGGGGAGGGGGGCTGGTGCAATGGGAAATATACTATGCATGATTTTTGCTGACCCACCCTTCTACTTAAACATAACTTTCACTGACCCACCCCAACCCTAACTGGCCTCCATGCATGAAGCAATCCATATTAATAGCATGACAACCTACCAAATCAACTGTTCGACTTATCTAGACATTTTTAGATGTACCTAAAACTGGATTCGAGTTGCTCTCCTCCCGGATCGTGTGTAGACAATTTCGGTACTGACATTAAAGCTCTCAGTGCTTTGAGTCATTTCTCCTTCAGACAACTCCTCTTCCTCCTCAGAGCTTGAACTGCCAATCTCCTCAAGAACAAAGTCTTCTTCTTTATCAGAGTCACCTTCATCGCTACTAACTGATTCACAAGACGACTCATCTTCTCTAAAAACAATTTGCTTTATAGAAAGTTCTTTGATAATATGTTCTTTAATTGCTTCAAGCTTTGCCATTTTTGTTCCGAATTTTCCAAGGTTATGATGTGCTACGTATTTTTCTAACTCGGCAACCTTTAATTTTGAGAGGCTTCTATCATGGAACATGCCTTCCCAGTCATAGTCTTTGTATTCTTTTCTAGCTTCTTTTTCACGTTCTTCTGCCTTTTCTTTCGATCTTTTCTCTTTCCTTAAAGAAAGAAGTTTCATGTGATTAACATACATCTTGATTGCGCTTTCAGTGACTACAAATTTCTCTGAGAATTTTCTTATGTTGTCCAGATTATCAAAATATGAGTTATCTTCCCTGAAAGCTGCCTTCAGGTGAACCCTTGGGTGGAAATCATCTACACTCCTGCCAACAGTTGGGGTGTCTTTTGCAGCACGATAATGGAGACCAGGCTTCAGGGCATCAGGATATGACTTGGGGATATGTGTTATGTCAGCTGAACCACAATAGTCATTAGAAGCACAAAATCCACAACTTTCACCTGCTTCCTTTCCACAAGATCCTTTTAAAAACTCCATGTACATTTCTCCACTCTCACTATGTTCTTGTGTGAACTTTTCTATTTTACTGAAATAGGCATTGCCAGCAACTGCGGCTCTATTTGCATCTGACTTGGTAGAGGTATACTGCAAAAGGTATGTGTTATTGAAAAAGAACTGTTTCTCTTGCCTTGTGGTTACATATGACTTCATGTAATCTCCGGCTGGACCAGGCTCACCATCAATGATCTTTGAAACCTCTTCAGCAACTTTCCATGCATTTTTTTCCATGCAGTCACTTTCTCGTTTCTGAAGGTCTGTCACTGAGAGGTTCTTGACTTCATCTTCTGTGAGGCCATCAAGAGGCTCATAGTAATTCAATTTCAGCGCACTTCCATCCACCAGGGCATCACCTATTGCTGCATTGGATCGTTCAGCTTCATTTTGGCCCGAATCACCAGAAGCACGGTGAATGAGATTTACACGATCTGAAGAATGTATTCTGGCAATTTCTATGTCTTTAAATCTAACCTCTAGGTTTGAAACGCCAATGCCTGGACCAGTATCTGTAGCCTTAAGTACATCACAACACCATGGGGTGAGCTGGAATCTTTGAATGGTGTGACAAAGGTCCTTGCAAAGATTAAAAACTTCTTCTTCTTTCTCATAAAGTTTACTGTCTGCAATCAACTGTGAGCAATTTCAATGCAACATTTTGCCTTCATTTGGATATGGACAGCTTTTTCCTTAAGCTCGTTTCCTATCTCCTTCTCGGACTCTGAAACATTAATTTCTTCTTCAAGCCATGCCTGAATGGCTTCTTCTGATTGTTTCACAAGCCAATGTAACTTCTGTACTTCGTGAAACAAAGGGTTATCGGAATAGAAGAAAGCCTCAAGACA
>JAOCNB020108303.1:0-11266 GCA_026546465.2 Palythoa caribaeorum | reverse complement strand
AAATCGCTAAAATGGCTTGAAATCGCAACTGAATGTCAAAGACGACACCAACAACACCTCGTGTAAGTAAAATATATTTTTTATTCATTTATTCAACTCTCTAAGATTGTATGGGTTTCCTGTGCTGTGTTGTGACTGGCTCGGAACCCAAAGTTTTCTGATGTGACGGAAGTCAGCAGATGATGTGTTGCGATCCGAGCACCTGGTAAAATTTCTTTTCAAGGCTAAGGATTTTACTCTTAACTGGCGTCAATTTTTAACGGGTGACTATAATTTCTTTTATATTGAAATTCTGTTCTGCACATATTTTCTTGATACACAAAACGTTTGTGGGCGAATTCCTTCCACATGAGAAAACTTTTTTAAGAAAGGACTTTACTACCAAAGGGGCAAATACTGTCACTCGGGAAACCTTTACTGGGGAGGAGACCCTCGTAGCCGAAAAACTATTACTGGGAGAATGACCGTCTACCCCAGGACTTCATTGGAAAAGTGGCTCTCGTCAAGACAACTTTACTGAGGTGACCTTCTTTACTTTTACTATGGCAACTTGACTGGGAAAGTGATAGTTTTATCTGGAACAACTTTACTGAGGTGACCCTCTTCTGTGGGACAACTTTACTAGGAAAGTGATCGTTTTATCTGGAACAACTTTACTGAGAAGGCAACCCTATTACTGGGAATTTTATCTCGTACCCATATCAACTCTATTTAGAAACTTGACCTCTTGCCAGGGAAATATTGCCGGGAAGGTTAACCTTTTACTTTAAACAACCTGAATGAGAATAGTGACACCCTTAATTTTGATTTTATTGAGGTGAACCTTTTGGCCATGACTTTACTGGGAAGGTGACCTTGGCCATAACTTTACTGGGAAGGTGACCTTCTTCGCCATGACTTTACTGGGAAGGTGACCTTGGCCATGACTTTACTGGGAAGGTGACCTTGGACATGACTTTACTGGGAAGGTGATCTTCTTGGCCATGCCTTGGCCATGACTTTACTGGGAAGGTAACCTTGGACATGACTTTACTGGGAAGGTGACCTTCTTGGCCACGACTTTACTGGGAAGGTGACCTTCTTGGCCATGACTTTACTGGGAAGGTGACCTTCTTGGCCATGACTTTACTGGGAAGGTGACCTTGGCCATAAATTTACTGGGAAGGTGACCTTGGCCATGACTTTACTGGGAAGGTGACCATCTTGGCTATGACTTTACTGGGAAGGTAACCTTGGCCATGACTTTACTGGGAAGGTGACCTTCTTGGCCGTGATTTTACTGGGAAGGGTGACCTTGGCCATGACTTTACTGGGAAGGCGACCTTCTTGGCCATGACTTTACTGGGAAGGTGACCTTCTTGGCTATGACTTTACTGGGAAGGTGACCTTCTTGGCCATAAATTTGCTGGGAAGGTAACCTTGGCCATACTTTTACTGGGAAGGTGACCTTCTTGGCCATACTTTTACTGGAAAAGTTGCCCTTCTTCCCCTTGACTACTGGGAAAGTAATCCTTTTGGCCATAATTACACTAGAAGGAGATCCTCCGGGTCACGACTTTACTGGAAAGGTGACCTTCTTGGACATTAGTTTACTCGGAAGGTGACCCTTCTTACCCAGGACGACTGGGAAAGTGATCCTTTTGGCCATAATTACACAGGAGGGTGATCCTCTGGGCCATGACGTTACTGGAAAGGTTACCTTCTTGGCCATACATTTACTTGGAAGGTAACCTTCGCCATAACTTTACTGGGAAAGTGACACTTCTTACCCAGGACTACTGGGAAAGTAATCCTTTTGGCCATAATTACACTGAAAGGTGACCTTGGCCAGGACTTTACTGGGAAGGTGACCTTGGCCATGACTACTGGGAAGGGTACCCTCTTGGCCATGACTTTTACTTGGAAACTGACCCTTCTTACCCGCGACTTTACTATGAAAATGACCTTTCTTACTGAGAACTTTACTAAGAAGGTGACCCTCTCATCCGAAAAATTGTTATTGGGAAGGTGCCCCCTCCTTGAGACAACTTCCCTGGTGGGTGGTTTTGTTAGTTTTGAAGAATTGACTATTTTTGCTATTGTCGGGAACACAGTTAACAATTTTTTATACGTTGATTGTAGTGAAGGGAGAAATACACTTTTTGTGTCACCAAAGAAAGGCCAAATTCGCTGATCACAGCGACTGGTGTATAAAATCAATGGTATATGACATGCCATATATTAGAGATTAAGGCCTTATTTACAGAATATTTTACTGGTGCTTGGAGACACAAATTTCAACTTCGTTTGTTGAACTCTCACTCTTGATCAATCTGCTACGAAAACTGTGACGGATCCCGAAAATTTGTATCTAAGGGCAACTAAAGCTGTAATTACGACTATTTAAGCCAGGAAAGCTGCTAAGCCTGTTCCAGCTTTAAGCAAGATTCTGTTTCTTTGCTTTGAGTCAATTCTATTTCTTATGAATTGTATAGCATTTATTCAGGGATTCACTGACTTTTGTATTTTTAAAGCTATTTTAATTATAACAACTTCTATTTTGTACCTTCAAACAAAATTCCTCTTGAAAATTATTTTTCATTTACATAACTCAAACCAACATACGAAGCATGAGTCAACTTGCTGAAGGAACTCAAAATTAAACTCTTAAAGAGAAATAAAAAATAGTTCTTAACAAAATAGGAACAGCGGTTTTAAAAGTATTTCGCTAACCATTAAGAACAGCGCTGCGCGGTAACTACGTCATGAATCAGACAAACAAACGAGTTCGGGCCTAAAATCGAATGGCTGCTAATGCAATGTTTTGATCTACAACATTTAAAATTTAAAAACAAGACGCTTTTTATAATTACAAGATCACTGCTTTTTAAGAGGGTAATTACACGAGACTGGGATAAACTTAGCCGGGACGATATCAGAACGTTACAGCGATACATGAGACCGGGATGATATCAGACCGTTACGGCAATACATGAGACCGGGATGATATCAGAACATTACAGTGATACATGAGACCAGGATGATATCAGACCGTTACGGCGATATATGAGACCGGGATGATATCAGAACATTACAGTGATACATGAGACCGGGATGATATCAGACCGTTACGGCGATACATGAGACCGGGATGATATCAGAACGTTACAGCGATACATGAGACCAGGATGATATCAGACCGTTATGGCGATACATGAGACCGGGATGATATCAGACCGTTACGACGATACATGACATCGGGACGATATCAGAACGTTAAGGTGATACATGAGACCAGGACGAAGGTCACCAGTGATAACATGAGATCGGTATAAAATGCGCAGGAAGCTAGAAGTCAGTAATATATGTAGTATAGCCAGCAATCAAACGTCTGCACATGCCAAACCGTTGACTCAGTGCTCAGTGGGAACAAAAACTCAGACCGGTCTGCAAATTTTTGCGATTACATACCGTCCCGGTCCAAAGTTGAATTGGTATGAGACTTTCGTTTCGGTCAATCTATCGAAACGAGTCGCCCCGGTCTGCATGAGTTTTCATATTGGTCTCATGCAATCAGATCAAAGGATTTGAATGGGGACCGACTTGAATTTGGCCCTGTCTGAGTTCAACCGGGTCTCATGTAATCACCTTACAAGAGACCTTTTTGTTAAATATGCATCTCTTTGTCTAAGTCACATAGGGGCAAAAATTTCTTCTTTTAGCACAGCCGCGCAGCGCTATTAACCTCTATTGTGCCGACCACACCTGGTTTAAAATAAAAAAAAATTTCTTTTGAAAACATATACCAACAATACTAGCAACTTGCAAATTCAAATCTTTGAATGTTTTAGAAAACAAAATTAAACTATAAAAGCACAGCCTTCAAAGAAAACAAAGTAGTTGATTATTATATATATCAACGTATATTTGAAATGGACCATCATTTTGTTCGTACATGCAATAGTTTCACAATTTAATATCTACCTTATATCTTAACTTGTATAATTGATATTAAGGGAATCGTTTTTGATATGGTTTTTATTCGTGCGTTTCTGCTCGTTGTAAGATGTAGATCAGCTGAGCCAACTTTAACATTAATAATACGGAACCATATTCAACACGAATTATTTTCACATTGATGCCAATCATTCTGGATCAGATTTTTTTTGGTAGAAACTAGCTTGTGATAGTACAAGAGCATCTCAAATAAAAATCTTTGTATGTCTTTGTTTCTTTAGAAATTCCTGTCCTCACCTCAAACGGACGTAACGAAACCTAAAATAAAAAAAAAAGTTTCAACAAGGAATACAATTGGTAAGACTGTAAGATGTGCTATTGCTACCATTAAATTGGCAAAAAGATTTTGGATTAACTTACCATATTTTACTAAATAGAAAAAGACCAAATTATTCCATCCTCTGATACCATATTATAACACATTATTTCGTAATTAACTTTGCCTTGCGGTAGAATACATACTCATTACCTATCTGTCATAATCACTGCACATAACCTGAATCCCTGATTCCCCCGAGATCGACTACGACAGACAAACGAACTATTTACCAATCCCGCAGCAAATACCAAAAATATTTACTAGCTATAGCACGCACGCCATACCACGCTGTACTATATCACAAAACACGCGATAAAACGCTGTACTATACCACAAAACACGCCATACCACACTGTACTATACCACATAGAACGCCATAACACGCTATACTATACCTAAAAACATGCCATACCAAGACATATTCAACTAGCCATCAATAACACTCCCCAAAACTGCTACAACAAAAGAACTTCCGTCCACGACAATATACTTTTGACACAGCAGAGGCTTGTAAGTAATATTAAAATTATTTCTGAAAGTGTAAAAATCATTAAAAACTATACCGGTGTTATAAAACATCATTTTCAAAACAATATAAAATTGTAAACGATATTTCGCTGCAAATAACTCCAAATACTTTCCTTAGTATATCTAATTATTTCTAACGTTGCGTCTTACAAAAAAGCCAAAAAGGTGCTGTCTTGAATTGAAATCGCATGAAATGCCAAAGCATTTTTTATACAAAGCAATAAAAAGAGAGGGATAGCAAGACACTAGGTTTAAAAACCTTCTGGGAAGCATTGCCCAGAACAATCTAATTATCTCCGCACTTAGCGTTTAACAGCCATTTCACGCCTAACATAAAATATGCTTAAAGATCCCTATCGTATGTCTTTCAAAGAATATCGCTGAAAGAATGGTCCTTCATATATTCGAATACGTAGATAGATTGGCAGACAGCAACCAACTTACTTTCTCTCTACGATATAAAGGTTTATAGAAAACACATGATAGAAATCTCAAAACTGTTAAAAATCTCAAAACTGTTAAAATTCGTAACATAATTTACAACCATTCTCGATCTGTATTCTATGCAAAAACAAATAACATATTCCAATTACAAATATCGGCTGTGAAAAAGCCTCTAATTAAAGCTAAAAAGTAAAGACTAAAAGAAGTAGAAACAAAGTACTGGAGGTGTATAAAAGAAAAGAAAGTTGATAAAGAATCAGTTCTCTCGAATTCGTGTGTTGCATACCTAATTTCTAGCTTTGTGTAAACGTGTTGTACACAAAGCAATGTGTCGTCAAACGCTGCTAACATGGCAGTAGCATTGTGAGGGCGGGCAAGGCTCAGTACAGGTTTGGCGGCAGCCTGCATAATAAGGTGTGATGAGTATACGACAAAGCAACAGAAACACAACTGCCACACTTAGGCGTAACGGGTATATCACAAAGCAAAACAAACACAGAAAGGCCACACTAAGACGTAAGGAGTATATGATAAGGCAATAACAAAACAGAACGGCCACACTAGGGCATATTGAGTATATGGCAAATCAACACCAGCACAGAACGGCCACACTTAAGCGTAACAAGTATATGACAAAACAACAGCAATCCAGAACAACCAAGGTGTGATGAGGATATGTTACAGTAACAGCAGCACAGAACGGCTACACTAAGGCGTAATTAGTAAGACAATGCAGCAGCAGAACAGAACGGCTACACTAAGGCGTAATGAGTAAGACAATGCAACAGCAGCACAGAACGGCCACACTAAAGCGTAAATAGTATGACAATGCAACAGCAGCACAGAACGGCTACATTAAGGCGCAATGAGTATGACAATGCAACAGCAGCACAGAACGGCCACACTAAGGCGTAATGAGTATGACAAAGCAACAGCAGCATAGAACGGCTACACTAAGGCGTAATGAGTAAGACAATGCAACAGCAGCACAGAACGGCTACACTAAGGCGTAATGAGTATGACAAAGCAACAGCAGCACAGAACGGCCACACTAACGCGTAATGAGTATGACAATGCAACAGCAGCACAGAACGGCCACACTAACGCGTAACAAGTGTGACAATGCAACAGCAGCAAAGAAGGCCACATTAAGTTGTACTGAGTATGACAATGCAACAGCAGCACAGAACGGCCACACTAAGGCGTAATGAGTATGACAATGCAGCAGCTGCAAAGAACGGTCTCACTAATTAAGGCGTAATCAGTATGACAATGACAATGCAACAGCAGCACAGAACGGCCACACTAAGGCGTAACGAGTGTGACAATGCAACAGCAGCACAGAACGGCTACACTAAGGCGTAATGAGTATGACAATGCAACAGCAGCACAGAACGGCCACACTAAGGCATAATGAGTATGACAATGCAACAGCAGCACAGAACGGCCACACTAAGGCGTAACGAGTGTGGCAATGCAACAGCAGCAAAGAAGGCCACACTAAGGCATAATGAGTATGACAATGCAACAGCAGCATAGAACAGTCACACTAAAGCGTAATCGACATATGACAAAGCAACAGCAAAACAGAATGGCCACACTAAAGTGTAACGAGTATAAGACAAAGCAACAAGATAAAAAACGACCACAGACACTCAATAGCTTGGCTCAGTCTCATAGTTATTGAACCTTTTGATTTACGTACATGGAAACATATGAAGAGCAAGCAAAGACGCTGAAAACAAGGAACGGAAAAAATGAAACTGAACTACACTTTCTTAAATGACATCATCAAGCCGATAAAAGCTAAATATCGGCCTGTAGCGCAAACAAAACATAATAGCGGAGTAAACAACTGAACATAATGTAAAACAGTTTAAACACAACATAATACCTCAACACAGTTGTACATAAATTATCAACGGGGAGGAAGTTATACGTACTAATATTTACCTAAGGAGACCAAAGAACATCATTTTTAACTGTGAGACTTTTAGAGAGCTTTATTTTAAGATCATCGCTTTTCTTAAACGAAATATATTAACGAAAATTAACGAATTTTTGCTCTTTTGTTTTACATTTCACTTGTGTTTTTCAGTTAAGGTTTAAGCTTGATGACTTTAAACATCGATTTTTTTCAAGGTTACCACTGATTAACAGCATTCAGGAGTACTGTTATTTGTGTTTGCGTTACCCACTTTTATAAAAAAAAAAACCTTAGGCCAGCAATCCCCGTGACCAGAGGAATCTAAACCAAATCGAATAAAAAATTTTGTTGTGAGACACTTTGGGTAAGTTTAAAATTAGTGCATCAGTTCTCTTAGTATTGCAAACATATTTAGTATCTTCCAATGATTTTTCTGATTACAACCTTAGAAAGACAGTCTTAGGAAGCGATAACTTTGATATCACAGAAAAACAATATTGTCCTGAAAGATCATTTAGAGAAACCTAAAACTGTCAATAACGGCAAAGAATGCTCATCACCAAAGAAAACCCGATTTTATATTTGTTCTGTCAAGAAGAATGAGATGTGAAATCAATGAAATACCGGAAATGCCGCTGAAATGGAAAATTACCAAACAAAGAGAAGACTGTCACAGAGCATCCTTATCTTTGTTTGAAATATAAGTGAACATTGTTTGCAAACAAATCCTGTAGTGTCGGTTAAAGTTCTGACTGCTATTAGTAAGGAAAAAAAAATTGAAGTGATCAGATACACTACACCTCGATCTTTTTATGCCAAAAAAGGTTCTACTTTAATTATTAAAGACAAATTTAACAGTATTTACAATAAAAATCTCTTGATAGTTTTAATATCCATGATTTTCATTTAGATTTATTCTGTTAGGCGTTTTTAAAGAAGCGTTTTTACAGAGTACAGCTTCAGTGCTTTCAGAAAAATTATGCACTTTCCCAACTAAAATTCTTCCTACCTAAAAATCCACCTAACTATCGCACTACGCTATCTTCAACCAAACTACCAAATAATTTACCAGCATACCTAACTACGTTTTCACCAAATTAGCTACTTTTCTATCTGGCTAAGACCTAAGTATCTAACTGTCCACCAACCAAACTACTAGCTACTCACCTATCTACCTATCCCCACCTAGATATTTTACTACATATTCACCAACCTACCTACTAACCTACATCTGCGCTTACCGAATTACCTAGCCACCAACGTACTTCCCCACCTGATCTATCCACAATCCTTTCTACTTAACCATCAAATTACCTACCCACTTTAACTTATTTACTTATCATGTTACCTACCAACCTACCAACCCACCTGCCCTATCCATTATCCTTCCTAGCTGCCTAACTAGCCACCAATTTCCTACCCATTTTACCTTACTTACCATTATCCTACCTACCTAAGTGACTATCCACTGATCTACCTACCTATTCACCTTACCTACCAATCATCCTACCAGGCTACCAACCTACCTACCTATCTAACCTACCTTCCTATTCATTATCTTACCTACTTAGCTTACCTTACTTACCCAACATCTTACCTACTCAACAACCTACCTACCTTTCCTCACCTACCCATCATCCTACCTACCTTACCATTTCCATCCATCCTCCTTCCTTCCTACCTACCTACCAATTTACCTACTCATCATTTTACCAACCCAATGCCTATCCACCCACCAAACAACTTACCTATTTACACTGTACCTACTCTTTCTTCTCATTTTATTTACCCTGCGATCTATCTACCCACCTCAGAACATTTCATCTCCCTCTTAATATATATAAACACATTAGTTTGTTTACAGTTCAATTCAGACCCTGGACTTTTTCCGAAAATAAAGGAATATGTTTTGACGAGGGATTCTCCATGATACGATCCATCTCTGCAGGCTCTCTTTAAGCGAATTTTAAATAAGGTTTAGAATAAGTTTAGTAACAAGAGACACTAAAATTTATATAAAATTAGAATTTATAATAAATGCCCTTCACTATACTCTCCAAGGGTATCAACTACATAAAGGGCTTCTATGTTTTTTTCGTACTAACAAAGAATAACACTTCACCGAAAAACGTGCGAGTGAAGTACAATAAATGTGACGTAAGAATGAACACGTGACCACCACGAGTAGCGTATAGTGTAGAGCATTGGGTTTAAAGGAAATTTTATGGACGTTTATAAAGATGCGAATGTTTTAGTAGTTTCAAACGAGTGTTTAGCATTAGTTGTTGAGTTTATTCATTTACTTGTATTTAATATCTAGGCTGACAGTACTGTTACGACAAGGAGAGTCCTTGATTCAGTTGAAATATACATCGAAACCTTCCAAACAGTTTTAGATACGCTCTGTATTTCGAACTTGAAAACTATTTGCGGTTATACTGGCATTGAGTTTCATAAAGAAAGAGTTTGAAGGAGACAGAAATCAATTGGAGGGAAAAATAATTATTTGCCATATAATCAGCCTGAAAATTGTTAAATTGCAAAAAGCTTTCACAAATTCCCACGGCGATGATAATTTGTTTATCAACATTAATTCAAGTTCATATAGAACGTGTTTGAAGGAGAGGGAGAAATCAATTTGGCGGGAAAAATAATTATCGGGTATTTGCCAGATAATCAGCCCTTCTCCTCGCCTTCCCGTCTTCCTGAAGATTGTTAAATTGCAAAACGCCTTTTTAAGGTAACTGGGTGTGTGTAAAAACAATAATAATTGAAGACTACCATGTTGTAATTATGATCTTCAACAGCATTACTTAGCATCATTCTACCTTTTGATCACTTAAATGGCTATGCAGGAAAATATCACATGCAAAAGAGCTTAAAAGATTTCCATTACTTATTGGATTACGTCTCGATGTTACTTCTAAAAATCTCAGATTAAAACAATTGTGTTTCCTTTTGAGTTGCAGAACAATTCCAAGGACGTCTTTGTACTGTCAACCTAACAATTTACATCTTTATCTTTTATAAGTTAATTTTACTTAACTGATTAAAGAAGCCTGTCGCCTTCTGCACAACTCTACAAGTAGTTTATACCACACACAAGTTAGAATACAACATGCATTTTTAAATGGATTTCACAGGAATGCACTTTAGAACGCTCAAACAGGAATGATTAAAAGCTCCGATACACTACGCAATTTTCTCAGCAACGTGTCTCCCAGTACTTAAAAATGTAGCGTTGCAAGTTGCTAAGGTTAGATGATGTTTCACTACAACACTAACAACTTGCATTTCTTTTGGCCATACCCAGAACTCCTTAGAAAAAAACGAAAAGCGTTAGCATGGGCTCTTGAAAAAATTGCTGTAAAATTGCCAGAAAAGTTGCTGGAGGGATGATACACTGTGTAATGGTGTTACCAGTTGCTGCAATCCGTTGCGAAGCAACCCCCGTTACAGTATGCAATTCTTCAGCAACGTGTCTTGCAACGGCATTGGGAGACGAGTTGCACAGACAATTGAGCAGTGTAAAAGGGCCTTAACATCTTGATTCTACCACAGGCAGACAACCCTCTGTTTATGTGTTGTGTTTATCGTTGGACTTTGTTATTGTTTTTATCAACCAAAGACCCCTCGATTGAATTTGCTTTTGTTCGAAATGGCAAAAATGTCACCACACGAGACTTGATTAACATTTTTAGGTCTTAATTACAGCTTTATAGTGAAAGATGCTTTAACACTTATATTTAAACAAAAAATGTCATCTGTAAAAGGTTTGAACCCAGGAGTAACAATGGCGAACCTGACTATATAAAGATTCAACTGACACACTCCCCACGCTGACTCTGAAGATGACTTCCACACAGAATATTGAAATTTCAGTCTCTACTATCATAAGCAAAATCTCATCTGGTCGAGTGGCTTGCAGGATCAGGCGCAGTTGGTAAGTGCGCTGCCTTCTGTGCTGGAGGTCCTCAGTTCGATTCTCAGTGACTCCAACGCCTGTTCCGACTTTCCTCTTGTCCGTGTAGCTTGAGCTTTAAATACCCGTA
>JAOCNB020108210.1:0-11266 GCA_026546465.2 Palythoa caribaeorum | reverse complement strand
AACTTTCTAAAGTATAACTTTTCATAAAAATATATTAAAAAATGATAATTAAAAATAAAAAATATAAAAATATATTTTAAAAAGAGTAAAATATATTTAAAAAAAAGATAATTAGTGGTGGTGCTATTTACTGAAACAAATATAACCCTGTCAATAGAAGGAGCACTGATTCTAAGGCATGGCAGAGTGGCACTGGGGACTAGCAAACACAAATCTATTCCAAAATGGATTATTACGTGAAAAAGATGCACATTGGCAATATCTTTTCTATCACAAAGCTGAAGTACCATCACTGCTACAGAACATCTACATCATCACCTGCCCAAAAGCCTGCTACAACCACATCGACCTGATCAGCCACACCAGATGCTGCTCGAGATCCAGTCCCCAGATGTGCAATTTATAGTCTCTCTAAACTACTGCCACACTCATACGGGTTTGTTCAGCCACACCAGATGATGTACTAGATCCAGCCACACCAGATGATGTTCTAGACCCAGCCACACCAGATGATGTTCTAGACCCAGCCACACCAGATGATTTTCTAGACCCAGCCACACCAGATGATGTTCTAGACCCAGCCACACCAGATATGTTCTAGACCCAGCCACACCAGATGATGTTCAATACCCAACCACCCCAAATGATGTTCTAGACCCAGCCGCTGATGTTCAAGACCCAGCCACCCCAGATATGTTCTAAACCCAGCCACACCCGATCAAGTTCAAGACCCAGCCACACTAGATGATGTTCTAGACCCAGCCACCCCAAATGATGTTCTAGACCCAGCCACCCCAAATGATGTTGTAGACCCAGCCACCCCAAATGATGTTCTAGACCCAGCCACCCCTGATAATGTTTTAGACCCAGCCACCCCAAATGATTTTCTAGACCCAGCCACACCAGATGTTCTAGACCCAGCCACATCAGATGATGTTCTAGACCCTGCCACATCTGATGATGTTCTAGACCCTGCCACATCTGATGATGTTCTAGACCCTGCCACATCAGATGATGTTCTAGACCCTGCCACATCTGATGATGTTCTAGACCCAGCCACCCCAAATGATGTTGTAGACCCAGCAACCCCAGATGATGCTCAAGACCCAGCCACATCAGATGATGTTCTAGACCCAGCCACATCAGATGATGTTGTAGACCCAGCCACACCCGATGATGTTCAAGACCCAGCCACATTAGATGATGTTCAAGACCCACCCACAACAGATGATGGTGTTCAAGACCCAGCCACATCAGATGATGTTCTAGACCCAGCCACATCAGATGATGTTCTAGACCCAGCCATACCAGATGCTGTTGTAGACCCAGCCACATCAGATGATGTTCTAGACCCAGCCACAACAGATGCTGTTGTAGACCCAGCCACACCAGATGCTGTTGTAGACCCAGCCACATTAGATGATGTTCAAGACCCAGCCACACCAGATGCTTTTCTAGACCCAGCTACATCAGATGATGTTCTAGACCCAGCCACAACAGATGCTTTTCTAGACCCAGCCACATCAGATGATGTTCTAGACCCAGCCACAACAGATGCTTTTCTAGACCCAGCCACAACAGATGTTTTAGACCCAGCCACACCTGATGATGTTCTAGACCCAGCCACAACTGATGATGTTCTAGAATCAGCCACAACAGATGACCTAGATCCAGCCACACCAGTTGATGTTCTAGACCCGGCCACAACAAATGCTGTTCTAGACCCAGCTACACCAGATGATGCTTTAGATCTAGCCCTTCGATGTGCAGCTCATAGTCTCTCCACAATACTGCCACACCCACACCGGTCTAATTATCCACACCAGATGCTATTCAAGACCAAGCCCAATATGTGCAGCTGAAGGAAACAACCACAACTGCTATAATTAGGAATAAAAAATAATTATAAAAGCCATCACACCACTTACGAGGAATTCTCACAGCTCTGTCATTTCTATATTCTTCTCGTTCCTCGTTAAGATCTTCTGCCATGAAATTGTACTCTACATCGTCATTGTCATCATCCGCCTCCTCTGCAGTAGATACAATTAGAACGTGCATAAACTTGCTATATCAGAAAATTACTTTATAACCCTCTCACCCCAAGTTAGTTTATCAGCAGCTTCCTAGCACTACTCATACAGAACTGTGACATTTTATTATGGGAAACAAGGAAATAATCAGGCAAATTATGAGCACTCTGTAAGGTAAAAGCAAAATTTTCCAAAACTGCTTCCATAAAAATAAATTACCTTAGTTTCGTGCAAATCCTAAATAAAAATGTCATTCATCACATTTGGGTATTAAGACTTAATGGCAGTGATAGGATCTGATGTTTAATTTAAAACGGTCAAAATAATCTGGTTGTTCAACTCAACTAGACCATTGAAAAAAATTCACTGAGCATTATTTCCGTGTTGGAGCTTATAGAGTTAAAATTAGATAATTAAGTGCAAGGTAGAACAGTTCAGTGATATTGGCCTACCTTTTCCCTTAGATTTTATTTTTTTTCATTTCGAAAAAGTAAAAAACAAAAGAAATTTATGAATAGTAGTCAGAATAAAGAGCATGGGAATCAGCGTGCCACAGACAAATACATATGCCAACCACAGCAATTTATCACGGGGATATGTTTGGATAGGGTGTTTAATGACGACATTTAAGTGGGGTAGGGAATGGAATCAAACCGCAAAAAGGATATCCAAATATAAGTTGTTTAAACACGAACCAACTAACCCTGTCCCAAAACTAAATTCTGTAGCCATCTCTGCCACTCGATGTCGTCTATGTCCAGCTCATCCTCATTTATTGCCTCGTAAAGCTCTGGGATGACGTCAGGAGGCTCGAAACTTGCTGCATGTTAATAACAACAACAACAGAAGCACCAGTCAAATAATTTTAAAAAAGAACCATATTTAAACAAATTACGGGTCTTGTGGTATCGAATTGATGATATACTGTACGTCTAACTAACAACTTTTTTTGTCAGCGTTTTTATGCTTTTCTAACCTTCAATACTCTGTAGTGTTGTGTCTGTCAGCGGATGTCGAGATCTTGTTCGTTTGGCAATCAGATCAGAATCATCAGTAGAGTTTTCCTACAATTTTTAGAGCAAAAGTTACTACAATTACCGATGCTTAAAAAAACTAATCGCTTTCACAGCAATCTGGCAAAATTACTGCTAGATTATCGTTACTGAGCTTAGAGGAATTACTTCTCTATTCAAAGCATCTACATGCTCAATCAATGAAAACCCTCGAATACTTACCAGAATGCTTCAAACTTTGTGTATTATAACTGAAAACATTTTTCAAAATCAATACTTCTTAAAAGAATGTACTTACTCTAGATAGTAAAATAATTTTTTTACGAAAGACGAAGCTGTAACACGCCTCACTTCCTTAAACATATTTTGCGTCTTAAATGGGAATAGAACCCATGTGCAACTTTCTACCACCAAGTTAATAGATGGCGCTTTTTTAAGAATTTGTAGCTACTGCACGTAGATATAGAAATAAATATTAAAATACGAAAAAAGTTACAGTTAATTTACTACTGGCCAATTATGAGGCAGCAAAGAGTCCTGAACTGTGAGATATTATAGGTCATGATTCGTTTTCCATCGTGAATAAAGAAAAAAAGAATAAATTACCGATTGATTATATTACTGTGTATCTCTAAATAAGTTAATGCTATTTCCTTATTACTTATAGATCATACATAATTTAAAATTGTAGTGTATTAACTTAAATTTCTACTCCTAGCTATCTGTATCGTTGACCTTTTAACATCCTGTACAGCGAATACTAAAAGGATTAAAAGATATGTAAAAACTATGTATGAATGTATGTACGACAGCGAATTAATCAATGGCTCTTGATTGGGAGATTTATCAGCTGACTATTGGTTGGCTCCAAAGAATGTTCCAAAGCTTTGCAAACTTCCTGTTGTATTTCAATGGTGATTAGTCTGGGCTTCCTCTTCTGTGGTGTTACAAACTTGCTTTCCTAGGCAATGAGGTGTATACAGTGGCTATTGTCTATCGACGATTAGACTCTACATAATACAGAAATGCAAAAACCTCTGTTATTACCTTTGTAGAGAGAGGCAAAGGCATCTTAAAATCTTGTTCCTGGGACTGATTCTTGCTGAATGACCTTGTTACTGAATAATAATAAGACTTTTAAGTGTTTCTTTAAATTTTTGACACATGTAATAACTTTTTAAAAATATAAATGTAACATAAAATTTTTCTGAAGATTTTCAGCAGTGAAATGAGTACTAACCATTTTGATACTAGGTATCAAATAATCAGCTTACCCCAAAAGCACAACAACTCACTGAGGTTTCCGCTGGATTCATTGAGACATTTTAAAAACATGTTGGCAGTTTTGTTTTTTAGAATTCTTTATTTTCATTTTCTCTATATATTGTTCAAAAGATTTGTATCTCAAAGGCACTACATTTTCAGAGACACTGAAGCTAGCAATACCTGGGTACCTAAGCCCAAGTCATTTTAGGAATTGGCATCGAGACATTATAGGGGAGTCAGGTTGGCATAGCGGTCATCACTCGCACCTCTCACCTCTACGACCCGGGCTCAACTCCTGGGCTCCGCACGTGAGCTGAGATTTGTTGAATCAATCTGACTCCGAAGGTTTTTCTCCGGGTACTCCGGTTTTCCTCCCTCAGCAAAAATCAACTCCCAGCTTATTCCATCTGGCTGTGGTGCTGTGCTCCGAGGTCGTGTATGTGTCTGTAACCCTTGTATGTGTTTGATGAGTGCCCCTTTAAAATGCTTGCGGTCTGACTTCATTGAGCCGCGTCCTCGCAATTCAGCCCCTGGCTGCAAGGAGGGCGATTAGCAAGGCTGATTTATTCATTTATTTAAACCAGTTTCATACTCTTGGTTACTGCTGTATATATACGCCAATCAGTGTTATCATTCGATGGAAGCCTTACTTTCATTGGTCCCAGGGTCAACCCTGTAACCAACAAATATGACACTGCTCATGTGCATTATCATCTATCGAATTTTACACTAATTAGCTTAGCTTCAACACAGAATTATACTTTTCTTAGTCATAACTGAAGAAACAAAAATGGGACTACCATATTTCCTCGAACAGATGCTGTGGCGTTTATAAAATTTTTCATGATTTGGGTGCGGCGTTTATTTGGGGGTGGCGTTTATTTAAAAATAATGCTCTTTATTTTTATAAACAACCAACCGTAACTTTGCTTTAAAAAATAGAAAAAATGATACAGTTCTTTGTCTGGCTATACCAATCAAGCTTTACAGTTTTAAAACTACAAATTGTTGCACTTGAAAATGCGTAAGAAATCAGATAAATTCAATGTTGCAGATTTTTGTCTGTGCCTTTCCAACTTTAAACTTACAGTTTTAAACAACTCTGCTCTGTGCTTGTAAAACGTCAGCGTCATAAATTTGATGTTTCAGTTTGTTGTCTGTTCCAGGGTGAGGCGTTTATTCAAGGGAGGCATTTATTAAATAATATTTCGGCTTTCAAGTGCAACGTTTATTCGAGGAAATTCGGTACGACCCGACGCACGGTACCTTTACTTTATAATATAGTACAAGTGGTTTATAAATCACTTAATGGACTCACTCCAAATTACCTATCACCTAAATTTATCCCACATAGTGATGCCTCTTCACATTATTGTCTTTATAATTCTAAGAATATGTTTGCTGTACCCTTATCGTGTAACAAATTAATATAAATACCGATAGGAAAATCGGCCCAACGCACGGTACCTTTGCTTTATAATAAAGTACAAGTGGTTTATAAATCACTTAATGGACTCGCTACAAATTACTTATCACCTAAATTTATCCCACATAGTAATGCCTTTTCACATTATTGTCTGTATAATTCTAAGAATATGTTTGCTGTACCCTTATCGTGTAACAAATTAATATAAATACCGATTGGAAAATCTAACATAGCCAGAGGAAATATCATGACCTTTCAGGTATTTTGTTACATCCACTTTGAACACGTATATATTATGCTCCTGTATAAAGCTAAAAAAGCGAGCCTACTGGCCCGATTGAGCTGGTGCATATCTTCTATAGTGTTAAGCTAATGAGAGTCATTGACTTCCCCTAGAGGTAGCACTAATCTATTGCAGGTTAGGCCTGAACAGAAGCTGGTACTATTTTACTGACCTCATTAGGGTGAAAAGCTGAGTCAGCTTTGACAGGAAGAAGGTCAGACATATTGTTGAACACTCAGCTATGCCAGGGTCTGATCCTGTAACCTTGTGTTTGGAGGGCAGAAACCTTCTCACTGTTCCAACCACACTAGCTCTGTATAAACAATACTTTAAGTTTTGTGATTTGATGTTAAAGTGAATGTTGTCATTCATCCAGATTCTATTCAAGTGAGGAATTCTTAAAATCTTTTTCTGGAATTTTTGTCTGATTTGATTATTCTAACACTTGGGACTGGTCCGTCCTCTCCGTTCCTGATGAAGACTGATGGTTTTAGTCAAAACATCTGTTAATCAATTAAGACCAAAATTCCAGAAAAAGATTTTAAAACTTCCTCACTTTTGTGATTTAATGTTTACATCTTTAAAATTGTGGCTCAGAAATTTGTTAACTTTTACATTAAATGACTTTGAGTTTTACAGTACTTTAAATCTTTTGTACGAAGCCTGGGTGATTTTTATTGTTTTCATTGCAGGTGTTGGTGTTTGGAGGTTTCACCTGCAGAGAAAAAGGCGAAGATATTTTATGTGGACTATGGTAATGCTGAATGGCTGCCCTTCGAGCGGTTCGCTTATATTGAAGAGAAGTACTGGACTCTTGCACCACAAGGAGTAATGTTTAGACTGGCAGGTATGCATGTAAATAAGTAAATGCTAATACTAATAGCCATTGGTGATTATGGTGAAAATGATGTTATTGATAGTTTTATTGTAGCTTTGATGATGATGATGATGTTGTTGATGTTGTTTTTGGTGATGATTTTGATGATGTTGTTGTTGATGTTGTTTTTGATGATGGTGATGATGGTGATTATGGCGATGATGATGGTGGTGATGATGATGGTGATAATGATGATGTTGTTGATGATAATGATTTTGTTGATAATGGTATTGATTATGATGATGGCAATCATTATGGTGATGATATTATTTTTGGTTACCAAACGATCTTGTTAGCAATAGCAATGATAAAATTTGTAAGTTAATAAAACACAGGACATCTTAATCTAGCATGTCTTGGTTTTCCATTTCCACTGTTTAAAGACTTGATAATATTGTTGATGATAATGATTTTGCTGATAATGATATTGATGATGATGATAGCAGTCATTATGGTGATGATATTATTTTTGGTTACCAAACGATCTTGTTAGCAATAACAATGATAAAATTTGTAAGTTAATAAAACACAGGACATCTTAATCTGGCATGTCTTGGTTTTCCATTTTCACTGTTTAAAGACATTTTGCTAACCCTTTTTTCTCTGTTTTTGCGTATTCACCCTTAACTATATAAAGTGAGTTCAATTTATTTTTTTTTGTGGAGGCAGCGTGGCTCAGTGGCCTGGGCGCTGGACTTGAATGCAATTGACCTGTGTTCTAATTCTGCTCCGACTTCTTATCGGAATTATCTTCAGGTCAATTCCAGAGTCAGATCCACCACACTTTGAAAATAGCCAAGGGATCTGGCTCCCGCCATTTGGGGTTCTCTGTGGTATACCTTATTATAGGAAATTAGCACTCCATGAAATTAAGGTATTGGAAATTAACGCGACTTACATTAACGCGAATTTAATGGCAAACAACTTTCGAATAACAAAAATTAACGCGAAAGAGGAGGTAGAATTTCACAATAAAGGAAATTAACGCGAGAAAGACTATGTTGAACATTCGAAATCTATCTTGGCCGAAATCAAAGAAGATAATGACATCACTTCTGACATCGACAACGATGAAGATGAACTCGAAATATTGTAAACCTTTGCCTTAGTTTTTGTGAAAGATGAAAAATAATGGATAAATGGAAAGAAAGAAAGCTTGTGGTTAGTGAATGTCTGGACAGGTTCCAAAATTGGGGTTAAAATACTGGAAATTAAGAGCGCGGAAATTAACGTTGCACTTAATTAACATCGCGGAAATTAACGTTGAACAAAATTAACGCGAATTTTAACGATTCGCGTTAATTCCATAGAGCGTTAATTTCCTATAATAAGGTAGTTTATGTTGTGCTTGAAGATACTAGCTCTTATAGTTACTCTGAACTTCGAACTAAAATAGGTAGTGTTGTTTTAAAAAAAATCTTTCAGCATTTGCATGCATGTGCTGTTTATATATAACACCAGTGTACACTGCACTGAAGATAGCTGATGGGAAGCCAATTAAAACATGTCTACATGAGGTCAAAATGTGTTGTCATAAATTATTTTTGGTGTTGATGATGGTCATAAGGGGGTATAGATGACAAAACTGATAATGATGGGAATGATAATAACATAATTGCCAATTATTATGATTATTTGAAGGCCTTGAGATCAATGGCTCCAGCCCTGACCAAAAAGAAGGACGACAATATCTTGCCAAACTCATTTTAAACAAAGTGTTTACAGCAAAGAGATGTGAAAATCCTTCACTTACTACAACAGAGGTATGCAAATAGGCAGTGACATCTGTGACCGGCACTAACAGTGATGATGATGATGATGATGATGCTTATGATGATGATGATGATGCTGATGCTGCTGATGATGATCATGATGATCATGATGGTGATAATGATGATGGTGATGATGTTGAATATTATAAAGATGATGGTGATGATGATGAAGACGTCTATGATGATGTGATGATGATGTTGAAGATTTTAAAGATGATGATGATGATTAAGATGTTGATGATGATGATTATAGCGATGGCCATGGCCATGGTAATGATGATCTAGTTATCCAATGTAAAAAGATAGTGAATGATAGCACAGTAACAGTGACCTTCCCAGCTGTAAAGGACTGGTATTGACCGCAATAGTTACGATCACAGCACTTGATATTGATGGTTATAGCAGTAGTTATGATGGTGGTGATGAGGGTGATAATGGTGATGATGGTGATTGTGTTGATGATAATCATGATTATAACGATGATAGTGGTGGTCATGGTAATGACGATGATCTAGTTATCTAATGTAAATAGTTGGTGGTATTGACAGCAACAGTCACGACTACAGTGATATTGATGATAATGACAGTGATGATAGCCGTGGTCTAGGTGATGGTGATATCAGTTGTGATATGATCACAGTGGTGAGGGCAATGGCGATGGTGATGGTAATGATTCCATAAACACAGTCACCCATCACTGGAATTTAACAATCACTTGCTTGCCAATGGCGAGTCGTTTTGGCCTTGGCGAACAGAAAAGGTCGCCTGACTAGGGAGTAAAATAACTCCCATTAATCAGAACATACCAGTTTGAGCTAAAAATATCAAAAATTGGAAAATTGATCGAATTCAGATAGGAGTGTTCAAAAATAACGTAAAGGATAAAAACATCGTTGACTTGCGCAAATGTTTCAAAATAACAGCTGCTGTCATTCTTCATCTTTGCAAATGTACCAGGAAAAGAGTAAATTGAGGTTTCTTTTGATGCATTTTGGCAAGAAAATGAACAGCGCAAGGTAATGAAATATTGTGAAAAATCATGAAAAAAGTCATAAACACAGGAATCAGAAAGATGTGCCATGGAAGACACTAAAACTAGTTGTTTATTCAAGATTACTTTACCAGCAAATGATACAGATGTTCTTACTTCCTTTTTTCCAATGGAATCACGTAACAATGAGCTTGTTTTAACTCCAATATATAAAAATCCCGAACTAACCCGCATCTTCACAGTTACGATGATCAAGTAGATCGAAAACGTTGTGTGATTTGAAACATTTATTATAACAAATTTTTACCTTGTAGATTTATGAAAAGTCATGAAATTTTAGAGCTTTAAAAGAATGCGAACCCTGGTTTAATTCTGAAACTTTCTCACCATTTTTTAATTTTTTTTAGGGTTTCATTATTGAAGTTGAACTGCGAGAAAAGGAAGCCAAAAACGATCAGTTACCCATTAATCTTCAAGTTCTTCAGGCAGGTTTTGCGCGAGTTAAAAATTGCAACCCAGCTGGACCGAATTCAGCGTCATCCAAAGAGGTTGAAGCTAACAAGAGTTTTCAGCAAGGACCAAAAACTCAGACCAAACCTGCTGCGACAGCCACAACTACCACAACTGATTATTCTGCATCAGTGAGCAGTGAGATTGATAACCACCTCGTGAAGGAACAAGAAGAAAAGCAGACTACCACGCAAAAAGCACTTGCATCAGGTAGCGTATCACATCAAACAGACCAATGGAGTAACACGAAAACAACACAGGAATCAGAAAGATGTGCCATGGAAGACACTAAAACTAGTTGTTTATCCAAGACTACTTTACCAGGAAATGATACAGATGTTGTTACTTCAGAATCACCACGAGACCGTATCCCTTTAGAATGCAAGCATCTGTTTAAAATTGAAAAACCACTGAGCGACGTCACAATTTCATGGGTAAGATAATTTTATAAGTTAAACAAGTGTAGTAAACATAACATTTAGCGCATGAACCTCCTCCAAACTTGTTAATTTAGTATCCAGTATACAGGCCTAAGAATAATAAATTGTTTATACAAAAGAAACTGTAATTCAGTTTGTATTGTGTCCACATACAATTAACAATTATTGGATAAGGTTGAGCATGATAGCGAGAATTATCATGGCCGAGGTTCGTGTGACAGCAGTGTTGTTCTTTTCTATACATAGAAGCCCCAAAGTAGTCCTATGTTCTTGCTATTTATTTCTAAAAATCCCTATATTTCAGAGAAAAAAAAACTAATTTTCACCCTAAATCTTGCTACAAACCAGGCAGAATGCCTTGGCGTTGAGAAAGCACAAATTACAAAAGGCTTTGGCATGTAAATGAGTAAATGGCCCAGAGAACAAGGGAGCAACACATGTTGAGCAAAAGATCATAACCGTGACAGTGTACACAACATGAAACAATTCAGCATTGTAATCTTCTTTGACCACGGGCTGCAGGATACATTGGTTACGAGTGTAACACAAAAGCACAGCATCAAAGAAAATTATTCAAGCCTTAAACTGATGATTGTGTTTTCTTTTTAAGCGAGAAATTGGCTTGTTGCTGCTTTCTTATCCGTTACAGCTGCGA
>JAOCNB020108173.1:0-11267 GCA_026546465.2 Palythoa caribaeorum | reverse complement strand
ATAAATGAACTAACTTGTGGTTTATTTTCACGCTTTTTAAAACTTCTATTCTACGCAAAACCCGTTTGTCTACTCTTGCGGCGGAACCATGTAATTTAGATAAGAAACACAGGAAATCCTTACACAAACAAACTAACGAAAAAATTGAAGTTTTGTAATGCCATTCTTAAATATGCCATGTGCGATAATGCATGCGTACGTGACTTCAATAGTCTATTGATGTCTCGTACATTAGTTCATTTCAACAAGCACAACTCAGAAAGCCAGTAGCGTCTTTGTTACAATCTCACAATGTTTCTAAGCGTGTCATTTCTCTGCTCGTTGCTGTCCATCTTATTCCTTCGAATTCCGTCCAGTTGCTATAACTTGGAGTTTAATACAAATGCTCAACGGATTTCTGTAAACAAGGATTTCTCACTAACGTCGGCACTAACTGTTTGTTCGCCGGCAATATTCCCCTCGCCAACATCAGTAAGCGTTCGGTATCGACAAAAGTACCTAAAACGACGATTTTCGTATGGCTGCAATCACCCAGGCTCGTACAACCCTGCTGTTATCACAAACCAGGAAGCCCATATGATTTATGGAAACATGGATCAACAACAAGGAAGCACGGAGAAAAATAAAAGCAAGAAAAAACGTCCAGGATCCACACAAATTACTGATTTCTTCTCAAAGGCTTCGAATCCGGGTGAGTTATCAATTAACTTTTTTTAAATACTGTTAAAAATAATTTAGTGTCAATTTTTTAACATGCATTTTACCTATCTAGAGAATACCAACACAGTAGTGGAACGCCCTGATAATCCTGATCTAGAAAGAGACAGCAACTGCACCACTGATCAGGCGATCACAACTGAGGCAACACAAGACCCTGTTACCCTCTCTGAACGGCCACCAACAAGTCCAGGACCATCAGCTAAGGGGGATGAGCCCGCTCGCGTATCCTTTGCTTTTGATAAACCGTTTCAGCCTACTCATTATAATTTCCCTCAACGGAGGTTTTCAGGTCGTAGAGATCGTGCTTTTAAGTCCGATTGGTTTAAGCAATTTTCATGGCTGCATTATGTCGAGGAAACAGACTCCGTACTGTGTTTTGTTTGCGCTAAGCAAAATTCCAAAGGCAACCTAAAATCAGAAACAAAGAAGGAGGAAACATTTATAACAAAGGGATTTAAAAACTGGAAAAGGGCCCTCGAAAAATTTAATGCACATAATAAATCTACCTGTCACAGAACAGCTATTGATTACGAAATCAATATTCCACAGTGTGGTAACGTCTTGGAGCTGACAAATGATCAAAGAAAAAGCACAATGGAAACTAATCGCCGTTATTTTCTAAAAATTGTTGAAAACTTGCAATATTTCTGCAGGCAAGGCCAATCAATACAAGGGAGTTCCGACCAGGAATCGAATTTTTGTCAGCTTTTAAAACTGCGTGGAAAGGACGATCGTGCGCTGATAAAATGGATGGAAAAAGAAGGTGGCGATAAGTACACAAGCCATGATATTCAGAACGAGATCATAGAAATAATGGCTCATCAGCTACAAAGGGATCTTGTTAAAGATATCGGCTCGAATTTCTTTTCCATTATTGCTGATGAATACACTGATATAAGTAATAAGGAACAATTATCGATTTGTATTCGATGGGTTGACGAGAATCTTGACGCCCATGAAGACTTTTTTGGTTTCTATCATGCTCCAAACATTGAGCCCGATACCATTTTCCTGATGATCAAAGATGCTTTGATTCGCCTACAGTTGTCGTTGACTCAATACAGGGCAGTGCTACGATGGTGCTAGCAACATGATGGGCAAAAGGAGCGATGTTGCTAAGAAAATTCTCGAGTGTCAGCCAAAGGCACATCCGACCCACTGCCATGCCCACTCCCTTAGTTTGAGTGTTAAAGATGCCGCAAGTCATTGCAAAATACTCTCTGACACAATTGACAATACCGATGAAATCGTACAACTGATCAAGTTTTCTCCCAAACGTGATACCATATTGGGGGACATTAAAGCAAAGTTTAGTGCTACAGATTGGACTGTTCAGGCCATTTGCTTTCAAAGAGTACTTGAAAACTATAAGTTTTTATTAAAACTCTGGGACGACTGTCATGAGATGCGACTGGTCCCAAAAGTTCGTGGGAGCGTTTTAGGCTGTCAGGTTCAAGTGAAATCGTTTATCGTCTTTTTTGGCCTACATCTGGGTCAACTTATCTTTCGTCACAAGGACAACTTATCGAAAACGCTACAAAATGCGTCCATGTCAGCAGTTACTGCACGAAACACCACCGACCTCACTACAAAGGCTCTAAAACGAATAAGGGACAATGATTCTTTCAAGGCTTTTTATGAGACAGTGTCGGTAAAGAAACAATCATTTCTCGACATTTCAGACCCTGAACGGCCAAGGAAGAGGAGGGCTCTGGCACGATTGGAGGTTGGACAAGGTGCACCATCCTTTCACCAAACATCAGAGGAATCGCACAGAAGAGCTTATTTTGAAGCTCTGGATTCGATCATCGCGTCAATTACTGAATGCTTTAATCAGCCAAGTTTCAAAGCTTATATGAACTTTGAAAGTTTTTTACTCGGTGCTATAAATTCGTCAGATACTTCATCAGAGATCAGCTGCATCCAGGATCAATACTCTGATGATATAAGGATGGAATATCTGATATTCTCAAAGTTTTAATTAGCCTGCGAAGCAGGCGTTCGCTTTGCTTTTCGTCTGATTTAGAACCCAACCCTCCCGCCGCACGAGCGAAGCAAGTGGGAGCGAGCACGAACCGAAGCAAGTGTGAGTGAGGGAACGCCTGCCGAAATGTTATTCAAAATGCAATTGCCACCCACTGTAATCGACACCACTTGATATTAATTAAAACACAATAGGTAAGCGGCTTCCAGAACATAAATTTTGACAGGTGACATTTGTCATGTCACAGTTTCACGTGGAACAATGTCAACTCGTTCTTCGGAAAATAAACAAACTTTTTATGTTCGCTGCGCTGCAAATAATTATGTCTACACCGAAAAATTTTTTGAAGCCTGCAAAAAAAGGAAGGCCAAGGCAAAAGCGTAATAACTGCAGGATGTGTAGAAATGAAATCGGTGTCAATTCTGCTTCATTTTGTCTTTTTGAGCCTTGTAGACGTGCAGGGTTTAATGGCCTTGTACTTGCTGACGAGTGCGAGAAAATTGGAATCAACATCAAGCGAGATGCAGAACTTTCCACACAAGTTTGTTTTCTTTGTGGAAGGAAAATTAGGGACTGTGCGCGAGATTTTCCAGTGATCTCATCAGGCTTAAATTCTGAAGATGATATTAGCGAAGAACAGGCTGTCGAAGGTTCGCGATTCAAACGCGCCCTTCCAACTTCTGTGGAGCGAAGCCCTACCCAGAGAAAGGCAATCAGAAAGAATGCTAAATGCAGCAGATCCCTGTTTGATACCGACGAACAATCTTTATTTCAAGAAAATTTAATGTCGCATTTCAACATCGAAGATTTAGACACGGAGGAGAAAAAAAGCCAAGTGAAGGTTGTCATCGCTTACCCAAATGGGGAAGCTCGAGTGAGAAATATTGACGATAAAAATCTTCGCTCTGTAGTGCGATACATAGCTTTGCAATCCTTTGAATCAGCAGCAAATGCCATATTTAACTCAGGTGAACTATTTTCCTCAATGATACCTGCTATTGGGCGAAAAATCAATTCCGAGTTTAAAAACTATTGCAAATCGGACTCCGTCCTTAAAGCTACAGAACCCGAAGAGCTGGCTGCATTTTCCAACAAAATACTTGCGGAGGAGATCAGAATTTTTCTACCCGTTTGGAATTCCGGTGTGCTTGTGCAGTAAAGCACGATGAAGATCTTAAAAAGCAATTCATCCTATTGCTGTAGCTACTGCTTGTATTGCTCGGCACCAAAACCAAACGATGTCAGCTCACGCATACCGAGTATCCACCATTCTATCTCACAGTGGAGCGAAATATGAAGATACAATCAGACTCCAGCGTCTTGGTTTGTGCATGCATCCAAAATCCATGGTGAACTTACAGAAGAAAACGGGACGAAACTTTGATGCAAAAGTGCTAATCTGGAAAGAGAACATTGAGAAAAATGAAGTGGCTATCAAGTTTCTAAAAGAAATTTTAGAAAAACAAGCACCTGTCTCCACGGATGACGATGCCATGGAAATCGACCCAGTGTTGCTAGATTTGAATGAAGATGTGCTGAAAACGTATGATAACTTCAATGTTGATACATACAACTATTGCAAGGAATTGCTTGAAGCTGCCAAAAGTCCAGACCAAATATCAAAAGAAGTTGTTTGCTGTGTGATAAGAGAGCTGGAAACTCTTACTCTTCCATATTATAAGTGAGTTGTATAAACTCTTTATGCTATTTTTTGCATCATTTTTTATTTCTTTATAATTTTTTTAGTTGAACGAATATTAATTTTACCTTTAAAACACAGATATAATTGTTCCACTACCTTCTCAAAAAAGACAATAGATAGAGCCCACTATTTAAAATTTTGTTGAAAAATTCTAAATTCCTTTTTTTTCAACATGATCAAACCTGCCAATTCTCCCAGTTTTGTTGGGAGAATACCTGATTTTTCCCCAAAAAAATGTTTTTCAAGTTTTTTTTAACATGTTTGACATTTAGAGTAAAATAATTAAGACTATGCATCATCTGTGAATTATTTTTGTAGACATTTGTTACCATTTCAGACCCCCTGCCTCTAGATCTGCATTCATCTAATATTTGAAATCTCTCAGGTTTTACTGAATCTCTAGAATTTTTGTATAAGTAGCCCATCTCCAGATTTTTAACTATCATTTGGAATTGGCAGGTATTCATGGCGTTAAAAATGTCTTAACAGATGATTTTTTATTCAAAAACACAGGATAGTTGGAGATAATGTTGATTTGGAAGTACATGCCAGGGTGCAGACAAAAGAAAAAAGTAACCAAAGTATTCATTGGACCCACCAGTATGCTATCAAAGACCGAGTGGTTGACAGAAACCTTGACCAAACAAAGGCACAGAAGCCAGTCAAAGAGCTTCAACTATCAGAATTGTTACTTGGAGCTGCAGTTTGGCAAAACATTAAGAAAAGATGGGCAGTGTTAGCTAGTCGGGTGGTTATTAAACACTTGAGTTCGTTTAAAAGTCTGAAGTCTGTTGTAATCAAACATATTCCACACAAGTACCAACTGGAAATGTCTAGCAAGTCTGATTTGGTAAGATTTATAATTTTGTACCTCCGAATTTATCATAGTGTACCTCTCCAAAAATAATTTTAAGATCAATTCAGTGACACAACCATGGAACTTTGAAGGGGGTGGGGCACAGTTCTGAATGATTTTCTGGTGGGTAGTTGATGTGAGTGCCAAAAAATGTGCCTGAAATAACCCAAATAAACTTTGAACTTTTGAAACAAGATTTTGTGTTTTTGGAATCTGAAAAGTTCAAAATAAAATTTTTTACACTTCTTCATTCCCTCAATTATTTATTTGTGTGATTAAATATTATCAGACTTTCTAATTTATAGTGTTTTTCCAGCTGATGCTGACTGAGGTCTCTGATTATACTCATTTAAACATATTAAATTTTTACTTTATATGTATATATTCTGATATATTTAAGTTAGAAATAAATTATATCTATTTTTAAAACACGTCCAAGAAAAAATTTGACTCCACCTCAAAAGGAGAAAGGGGGAACAGGTCCCCCAGCCCCACCCCCCTTTCCTTCCCTAGATCCCCTACTGCAATTTATGAACTCTTTTCCTTTATTATTAGCTTGAAACTAATAAAGATGCAGAATTTTTGATATCCTATTAAAGATTAACTAAACGTTTTAACAATTAAAACTGCTGCAGTTTCATTCAAAATTATTGTTTGTATGATGAATTTGTTGTTGTAAAATGTAAATTGATAATTATTTTTTACAGTGTTACCTTGGGTTGGAATTCATTAACCCTAATATTGCAGGGGAGATGGCCCAACTGATGATCAAGAACCAGAAGAAATACACCCCCACTGTCAGTGCTGGTGCATGCACAAACCAAAGTATGAAGAACATGATAAGGCCAGTCGCATTTCATGGTGATCAACTCTTCGAGGAAAGGTCACGTAATGTCCAGTGGACCTTCCGGATTGGAGATAATCCAATGGATAGGCTGGAAGGTCTGCAGCCGGAGTTTGCAGACTGGCATGCCAAAGTCACCTTGTATAAGGTTTGCACATGGTAATAAAATGATTCAAAAATGGTATTTACAAACTGACTATTTATGAGCAACACCAATTTAATTTCCTGTTTTACCAACATTTAGGCAAAAAACCTAAGATCATATAGTGGCCTAGGGAATAAATATAAAAATAAAAACTAAGTTAAGAGCAAGCACATGGTTGGTACAATACCATAATTAACATGATTATTGATTAACTTAATAATGTACAATTCAACATACTTATTTTTTAGTTGCTCAAGGAACAATATCAAGCTTCCCCAATTTAAAAAAATTGTACATTGTTAATTATAGGATGTCTAAATTAACCCTTTAAGCCCCAATCACTACAAATTACATGTTGGTTAAGGCCCTGTTCAAATGTCGAACTTCACATGTGATGAATCAAATGCAAATGAGGTAGAACAATAGAATTTGGTCATTAGCATCAGATTCGGCACATGTAAAGTTTGACGTTTGAAACAGACAAAATTCTCCCAGCTGAGCTCAATAATTTCTTTTTCAACTTCCTAAGCCTATTTCACTTGATCAATTCCTTCTTTCTCATTACTAGTTAATATATTATTTTGTTTGAGTTATGTAAGAAAATATAGATATACGATAAATGGTGTATTGCTGAAAGAAAACTTTCTGCAACAAACAACGAAAAATATGAGCTATATGCACTGTAAACTTGCATCTTTCTTTTTCAAAATACAGCCTGAATTTAGCATGTTTGTGAAGCATGAGTCTGCTGGAGAACTGGGAACCAGCAGGGCCAGCATGAACCGGACTGGCAAGACAAATGCTGCCAAGGGCATAGAAAAAAATTTACAATGAATATAAAGAATTTCATGAATTGGAGACTGAAGCTCATATTTGTGCTGCATTCATGGAGATGACAAACTTGTCAAGAATTGATGGTTAGTCTTCTTTTTAGCCACTTCATAGCAAACTTCAAATCACAGAGTGTCAAAATTTAGGTTTTGTACAGCTGATGGGGTTGGGGGAGGGGGTTCAGTTGGATAATGCAAAGAGAATCAATAGAATACAATAAAAATCTCAATCTATTTGTCAGACTATAATTAACTACACATTTTACAAAACAAGTTTATGAAATATACTCAACAACAAAACAATCTATAAGACACAGTCCCTTAATGTCATCAAAATTCTATTAAAATAGGGTGCAAGCTTAATGATTCATACTCAAGGCTCGAAATGCCCCAGGTCAACATGCCCAGGAGTTGGCTCATGCACTGGGAGTTACAGTTATAAGTCTGTAATATAATAATAACATAAATTGAGACCTATTTCCTTTTTCTAAAAACATTCCACAGTCAGAATTAAAAAAAGGGGGCATATGGGGATGTTCAATCTACCTGCAAATTCAAGTATGCCTACTACCCTCAGTTCCGGCCCCCATCCTACTATTTTTTTACCAACCTGATTCGACTAAAATTGTGATGCAGAATTGTGATGCCGAATCCCAACAATATTTTTCTGCAATTGCCATGTCTTAATTAATCTGCGAAAGGCTCTTTTTTACACCCTCAAAAAGATATTGAGAACCCCAAAAAATATTTTTTAATATAATTTTTTGTCGTAATATAATATTCTTTTTGTCTAAACAGACACACCTTTTATGATGCCTGATGATACAGTGCCAACTGAAACAAAAAGAAAATGGCTGTTGGATTTGTGCCTTCAGACTGTGGAAAAGCATGTGGATTTTCCATCAGAGATAACAGGAATTGTTGAACAGACAATTGAACTTGGTCATTCTGCTGGAGGGCCATATCATTGCAGATTTGAGGGCTGTCTTCAGAACTATGTTTACCACTCAGCAAGAGTTAGGTACATTGTCAGCATGATAAATTGTTGATCATTTTTGGTAGTCACAATTACTCCAATCTCTACATGCACATGCATATTATCCATATCATTTTGGACAACTGACTTTAACAGACTGTGGAAAAGCATGTGGATTATTCCAGCCACATCCCACAAGCGTTATGCTTCTACTTTACTTTGTATTTTCTGTGGGAATCTGAGCCTGTTTGTTAGCTATGCCATGCTGATGAGGCCCAACAAGGCCGAAACAGCTGTCCATGGCTGCTAACATTCAGGCTCACTCTTTATTTAAAGGGTTTCAGTACGGGCTTAGTCCCTCTGACCTGCGAGGCCATAGTGCCCTATTTAGTGGCTGTGTCCTTATCAGCACATTTGTGCAACACAGTTATATTGACTTTAACAGAGATCTGATTTTTTTTTATTTTGTTCCAAATCATTTTTATTAATTTATTGAATATTTTGACTTTTTGTAGTTATTAGGTTGGTAATGAATATGCTTTTAAAAGTGTATTTTTATTGAGGTGTCACATTCATTGTTGTGAGTTCACACTTCTGGACACATAAGTCCAGAAAAATTCAAGGCTGTTTCTGTTTTGTTTGAAAATAGTCTTTAAGTACTGTATCTAAGAGACAAAAAATCAAAAAATAAATAGAAAAAATAGGTATTTTTCTTATGATGTTAAGATCAAATGAAGTTATACAATTTAGCAAACATTTTCGATCAATACGATGATATATAGCTAGCCTAATGATGATCATATTGATTGAAAATGTTTGCTAAAGTTTATAACCTAATTTTTTAATATCATAGAAAAATATCTATTTTTATCCATTCTACAAACATTTGGCAAAGATGACTGATAAAAAATAAATATAATTATATAACTTTTGTTGGTAGGCATGAAATCGATATCCATGGTCGTAAAGCAAACCATCAGCAGACTGGGGAGAAAGATGAATTTGGTTACTACATCTGCCAAGCCGGTTGTGGCTATGTTTATAGCACCAAGGCTTCAAGAAATAGGTATGCTATGTTATTTTACTGGTTAATTCCACTTGTTTTGGCGATAATATCATCCTGGGGGCCTAGCAAAAGGAACTGGGTCATAAATAGCTACATAGATAAAACCATTATAAAGACAGATATTGCTTTATCTGTCAAATGCCTTGATGCACATTTTTGTCAATACGCAAAAGTCAATGGAACAATGCATCCATTCGAACACAGTGCTCAATGTATTCTTGAAATGCATATCATCTAAGTCAAGGTCACTATTGCGAGTCTTAAAAAATATTGAACTCAGAGTGAGATATATTAATGTATAAAACGGGACTTACTAATTTCTCATGGGACTCATTACTTAAAGGTCTTACGAGTCTTGGCACTCATTGACTTAATTAGAATTGTAGGTGGAACACTGAAATCCTTGAATGACTTTGTTGACATACTTGCCTTTGATTTGGTAAGACATAAGGAAATTACAGTTGTTCTTTCATTTAGGATGGATTTTATATGCATTGTTTATCATGAATTTACTTTATCTTAACCAAGGCACCAACAAGAACTCCATGAAGGCTTCATTCCACCACTTAACCAAGTTCCCCAACAAGACCCTCCTGCCAGTGACTACAAATACAATTATCACAAGTGCAAACTGATATTTGGCCTTGTACTAATGGAATTCAATGATGCTATCAAAGAGGGGGATGGCGACAGGTTGATTGATCTCTACAAGTTATGTCTGTTGCTTTACAAAGCTGATGGTCACACCAAATACAGTTATGTTGTTCTGCTGCACCTGCTAAAGGTGACTGCCATCCTTTCTCCTTTTGAGGCCAATGCACTCAAGTGGAATCGGTTTTACAATAAGCATGGAGGTAAGGGAAAGAACATTCCTTTAGATTTAAAGAAAGAACAACAGAACAAGGTGCTGAAGACAATGTGGAGAGCCCTTGGTGCCAACATAAATGAGTCAAGTGCCAGTCGAGTAGCCAATGCTTTGGAAAGTATGGAATTAATCATTGAATCAATTGATGCAGATTGCAGTCACACTGTAAGAAAGGGAAAGAGAAACAAAGGCAAGCCAGAAGAGGCAGTAAATCAAATTGTTTCCGATCTGATGGACAACAAAGTATTTCAGTTTACAGCAGGAAGAGAGGGTCACCACTCATTTCCACTATTTGATGACAACATATTTAAAGCTGTCGATTTTAGAGAGCTTCACAACTGGATGTCTGAGAAGATCAGTATTTGGGGATCAATTTATGAAAGTGAAACTTAACTGACTTGCTCTGTAAATATTCTCTATTGGACAAAACCTGTTTCTTCAACAGTGTCCTACACGACCTTTAGGTGCCAAATTAATTCCGTCCCCCCCATATTAAAATTTCTATTCTTTTCTGAACCCTTGGAACTTATTTCAAACCCCCTATGTATTAAATTCTGTTTGTTTATACAGCCAAAAGCTATTTATGTTGGAGTTTGCAGACATGTGGTTGCAGAATGCCAGAGTAGTTCACAAATACACAAACCTGCGGTCATTTATTTAGTGACATTGGTCAACAGACTGTATCATTAATAAGGCCTATTATAAGGCTCTGAAACAAAAGCCAAGAAAATTACCTCTTAATTTTTGATGTTTCCCACATGGAAGTTTTGTTAAATTTAAAAACAAATGTTTCAACCAGAAGGGATTGAATGAGTGACTAGAAAGAAAAAATTAAATGCTTACTTGTATAAAGAAATGTTAGCCAATGAGATTGTATGTTTGACGATATTGAAGTTAGCACTTATCTGCCATCACTGCCATAATGGCCTACTTTTTAACTTCAAGAGATGAAACTTAGCTGAATAAATGTTTTTTTTTTCAACTTAAAATGTACAGGACAACATAGAGGAAGATAACAAAGAGCTTGTACTTTGGCAGATCTTGGGGCAACCTTAAAGCAACAGATGACAGCTCATTTATCTATACCAAATTCCTATATATTTCAGTTTATAAGGTAGAGTAGCGTTCTATGACTATTGTAATTTATATATGTATATCTGTGTTTTTTTTTTAAATTTATGCTTTTCTTTTTTTTCCGACCACAAAATAATTTTCATGCTACACCTTATGCAGCAAATTATTGTTGCTTCAGGGGTACCCGATATATTTAGGCAAAATG
>JAOCNB020108137.1:0-11268 GCA_026546465.2 Palythoa caribaeorum | reverse complement strand
TTGTCCAAAAAATAAGAACATTGAGCATAAGCGTTGTACTAGTTCGTAAATAAAAAAGTGTATACCAAGAAACCTATAACACAACCTCGGAAAAGAGCAAATATATTACTGTATATACGGCACGGAGTCTCAGCGGCAGTCAGGGGACTTTGCGGACGATCAAAGGCGAGAGAGATCGGACTGCCTCTTGATCTCCAAGGATGAAGGAAAAAGAGAAAATGAGAGAGAACGATGTAGGATGAACCAACAACAAAAAGATAATAATTAACATCATATTATATTATATTATACTGCATACAGCTTGTGTACAGTACAACCTTAGAGGCCAAGGCTCTGCTACTATACTGCATACAGCCTGTGTACAGTACAACCTCAGAGCCAAGGGGCTCTGCTCCTATACTGCATACAGCCTGCATACAGTACAACCTCAGAACCCAGCGACCCTGCTTCTATGCCGCATATAGCCTGTGTACTGTAAAATCTCAGAACCTAAGGACCTTGCTGCTATACTGCATATAGCCTGTGTACTGTACAAGCTCAGAACCCAGAGAGTCTGCTGCTATACTTCATATATAGCCTGTGTACTGTACAACCTCCATACATGTCAGGCTTCCATATATGTCAAATTTCCTATATGTCAGACTCCCCAGTATGTCAAATTAACTATATGTCAGGCTCCCCTATATGTCAAATTCTCCATATGTCAGGCTCCCCTATATGTCAAATTCCCTATATGTCAGGCTCCCCTATAAGTCAAATTCCCTATATGTTAGGCTCCCCTATATGTCATATTCTCCTACATGTCAGGCTCCCCTGTATGTCAAATCCCCTATATGTCAGGCTCCTCTGCATGTCAAATTCCCCTACATGTCAGGCTTACCTGACCTACTGTATATGTCAGGTAAAGCTACCAACCCTGTTTGCAGCACAACTATAAATGACTTGACTACAATTATTCGGCCATAGAAAGACCATACAAGTTGAATACATTCTCAAATTAACAATATTGAAACAGTATTTTACCTCCACAAGCATTTCCAGTAGTTTCTCCAGAAGTACAAGGCCCGCCTTATTGATTCTCGGAAGCTCAATTTTTTGTTCCAGTACAGTGAAGTACCTTTCTTTAACCGCTTTACGATTCACTGTTTTCAAAGGTGCGAACGTAAAGCTGCATGCATAAATGAGTGCGCCCCAAGGCCCAAGAAGGAAATTATGCCAATATTATTGCTTGATATTGTGAAAGAAGTAAATCATAAACTCTAAAGGCATCTAGAATAAAAGCAGCTTTGAAATCACTGTCAAATGACATGAGACGTACTTTCCGCCATCTTGGAACGCGTTAAAACTGACTTTTTAACAGCAGGCTCAACTGAGAGTCGGCGCCTTGTTGGCGATTTCGAGAGGACTGGGGTAAAGAAGGGAACTAGATGTTGGGGGCAAGAAGGGAACTAGGTGTTGGGGGAAAGAAGGGAACTAGATGTTGGGGGAAAGAAGGGAACTAGATGTTGGGGGAAAGAAGTGGAGGAAGAAGTTTTCCCAAGGCCCTATTTTGCTTTTTTCCCCAAACTTCCTCTTGCAATCGTCCCACAGGGCGCAAGAAATCTAGATTTTTCCACCTCTTAAAAGTTTTGAGCCTAAAGCTTGACATTTTAAAATCTAAATCATAGCGTCAAAGTTCGAATGTCAGAAAAGCTTGTCACTTTTTCAGAATATTTCTGATGAAATTTAAAGGGAGATAATAGGTTTGAAGGATTGGGATTTTTTAAAGATACTGAAGTTTTAATGAGTTTCAGTCAAGTTTAAAAATTAAGTTTGAGGTTAGTATTTAATGGGCGAACACCAAACAAACAGACCCCGTACGTAAAGGGAGTGGAAAGGGAGGAGAAGGAAAGGGGGGGAGGGGGGTAGGGCGGTTGCGATGGGTGTGCACACACTGCTCAACGGAATGGAGTGAATTTTGTTGTATTACTTTTCATAAGAACTTGACGTCTCTAAGTAGATATCGAAACCTTAGAGAAAATACAGATAGCATTGTTTAACAAATAGATTCCATGTTGGCGTGCGTCTTTTCAGTAATAATTAACAATTAGATTCTGAGCTCGAGATTTCTATCGCGTGATAGTTGATGAGGGCGAATTAGTATAAATCTACTAGTCGTTCAAAAAAAAGTCTATCAATTTTATTGAATAGCTCGAAATTTTATTTGAAACCTCGAAGGAGCGGCCGCCATTTTGTTGACAATCGCTACCCACTACCTATCACCGATTATATAATAACGCAAGTTATTCTGCCATTTTGATTGGTTCTCGCCTGTGATCTATTAGAGGACAGACGCACGATTGACGTCACCATTACAAAGTTTTTAATTTCTTATTTTATAAAACAAATAGATTCCATGTTTTTGTGCGTCTGTTCAGTAATAGATCGCAGAGGACGTCAAACTGTGGTAAGAACATCAGTGACACACTCAGCTATCACCTCGTGTGCCATTTTTTTTGTTCTTTCCACATTTTGACGTCATCTATGATCTATTACTGAACAGACGCATGCCAACATGGAACTATTTGTTAAATAGATAAATATATAGTGCCTTTGAAATCCAATATGGCGTCTACAGTTTCCGAATTTCAGTGGTTTGTGAATACGATTTGAAGCTTCTATTGATAAATCAGTTCCAGATAAAACAACGGCAGTAACAAAATATGGTGTGAAAATTTTCGAATGTAAGAAAAAAATCAGTTTGAATAATTAATTTAAGAAGTTTCACTCGACAGACTGCCGTCAAACCGGACACTGGCACGAAATAACTGTTCATCATTATTGTTTGAATAAATGAAAACTTTATTCATCAAAAATTATTGTTATTCTTTTGTTTATTGTCCAGAGATTTCTACTTAAACAATTAGTTTATTCGCTCTTAATTTCTATCGGTACCTGAAATAATTTAAAAAGTTTCATTAGACAAATGCCCAGCACAACGGCGCGGCCATCATGCGCAAAACAGTTTATCATCAATTGCTAGAATGATTATAACTTTATTTATCAAAAAAGTACCGTTATTCTTTTGTTTATTCTCCAGAGATTTCTACTAAAACAATTAGAATACTTGCTCTCATTTTCTATCGGCAATTGATAGAATGGCTCAGGCTTCCTTGCCGTCATTCTATCAGCCGATAGAAAATGCTAGCTGGTATACTAATTTTTTTATTAGAAACACGCTCAATGACGTAGAGAATATGAAGGAAGTGTTGAGAGAAAACGGGGCGAAGACAAATTTTCGATTCTTTCTGTTTTCTGAGTGTTCCCTTGCGTCACTTGTGTGTTTCTAAGTCGATATAAAACGACAAGCTACGGTGTTTTATTGCTTTTATCATTTGAAAATAATTTGCAAAAATATTTTTCGATTTGACTAACTTCAAACAGCTTTAACGTTGTCTGAAGTTCAAGTCAAGTTCAAAACTGCTGCAATCGCGTGACGTTACGTCACTTCATGATTTCTATCGAGGTTTGGAAAATGGGACTGAGCCAATCACAACACGCGTTTTATAGTATTGACATCTTGTCATAGTTCAATAAACCACAAAACGGATGGAATACAATGTTTCCTGAGAGTATTCTCTTTTTCAGAATAAAAAAGACAAGACAACATTCAATCAAAACTAAGTATGTATATAAACAACTAAAGATAAAAAAAAATTGTTGAATCGTAACTTAACTCATGAAAACTTTAAGTTGTCAATTATGTTTTAGGACAAATTTAGCCCCAGTTTATCGTAAATTGTTATTGCGTCAATGCAAAAATTAACAATAATTATTTTAAGAAACTTTATAAAGGTTGCAAGCTTATCATTTTTACTGATTTGCTAACAAAGAAGGACTGCAAAGATTATTTGTATAAAATTTGTTCAAAATGAATCTATTTGAATTTGTTATTGTGTATAATATATATAGTTGGCTGTGTTTTGTGCACCTGCGTGATTGGAATAATGCGAGAATTCAGAATAAGCTACCACTTGACAACTTCCCAGCATAAAGTGAAGTACATGTTTATTCATAACACTAATGATACCAATGTCAGGAAACCACGATAAGTTTGTTGGTGCACAATTTACTGACGTCAATTATTTATATTATATTTATTCATATTGTCAAATCAAGTGTTCACAAGAGCTTTCATCCGTTATGGGTACGTACGTAAACAAAACTGAATCAACTGCATAAAACTTCAAGAACAAAAACAAAATCTTACACACGTCTGTTTTTGTTAGCTCAATAAAACTACTTCAGATGGGGATTTTGTTGTTTTTTAGATTTTTACAGTTTTGATTATTTAAAAACAACATTTTGTTGAAGTTTCACACGAATAACTTTTACCTCATGTCCGCATTTCGTCAAATTTCAGTCAATTTTTTGAATAAAGAAAGAGAATTATTGTAGAAGAGCAGATGTTTCGCATCACACTTTCAAAGCTTTCTGTCATAGTCATAAGGTTTGGCGTACATCTTAATTTAAAAACGGTTTTCGGTTGGCCGGACCGCTCTCTGTGCTTTTATCTCAAAGAAATGGAAATCGAATTAATTAACGTTAGTGTTTAATCTAATGCAAATTAAGAGAAACATAATCAACCAACCCAGAGTTATTGAGGAACTGATTTGTCATTTGTATGAAACTAAAAAGATTTCAGTTAACCCTCCTTCAAACTCATTTCATCAACCGTTCTTGGTGAGAGCTAATTCCATTTGTGGCGTTCAAAACAGAAAATACTTAATTAATAGCCTCTTGTATGTTCAAGCAAGCTCTCATTATTCTGCCATTAATTACGTCATGAGCCGATTCTGGTCTAGAATTTGGACAAGACATCGACTTCTCGATGCATCAGGAACTTTGCCTTTACTTTTAAACGACACACTGAGAAGCGAAATGAATCCTACAGGCCGCGGCTACCATCTGAATTTCAGATCTTGACAGTTCCGCTGTTCATTGTGCATTTCGGTTGGTGTTCCAGCCTGCTCAACTAACGAAGTGAGTCTATTTGTACTTCCAATCGCATTTTCTGCAATGGAGCCACCTTGTTCAGTCAACTATCGACTTATCCGCCATCTTTACAAAACTAAGTGACACACACCAGCGCACCGCATAGAACTCTGGGAACAGCTCTAATTTGATCCAAAAATATATGTGGTACACAAAATTAATTTGTACACAAAAATGATTATAAATTATCAAAAAAAATAATTACAAATACAGTTTTATTATTTCTGTAATAGGAAAAATAAATCAAAAATTTGACCAGAACGGGCCTTCATAGAGTATAAACGACCAAGGTTATGGTATACAACCAGCTACTTTTGTTGTGCGTTGGCGTTCCATTCCGTCCGTCACTCACAGAGCTACGGGGGTTAATTAAACTGACCAAACTGGAAGAAACACTCACCGTGGCCCACGCACAGAAACTGACGGAATTTCCGTCAAAGTGTTGGTAGAAGTGGCTTGGTTTGGAAACACACAGAATTTAGTGTGTAAATTAATAAAATTCAGAATTTGAAACTAAGGGGGTAAAACAATGGGAGAGGTGTATCGACAGGTGTTTTGAAGTCATTCAAACATAAAACCTAGAATTGATAAGAAAAATTAACGTTTTAGGCAAAGCTTTGGAAAAACTTGTTAGTCAGACTCAGCACTCGGGTAAATTTTATACATCGGGCGCTATTGTCGTACCGAACGCAATTCAATTTGGCGCCGTGATAGCACGGTCTGAGCACTGTGGCGATTTATGCATCGCATCAACACCGCAACAAAATCAGTCTGCGTGTAAGTGTTGTTTTGATATTTCTTATATCAAATTATTTCGCAATTGAGTGCGACAATTTGCAATTGGCACAATGTATAAATTGAGCCGTGCTATCGCCGTTCCGCACGGTTAGATTGACCGTACTATCATCTGGTATAGCACTTAATTGGGACATCAATTTATTTATCGCGCTTGTACCGCGCCAAATTGAAATAATTGAGTTCGGTGCGACGATAAAACGATGTATTTATCTGTAAAAATTATTTCTTGAAGTTAAATCAATTGCAGTGCTTCACTGGTACGTAATGACGCAGCAATGAGAGCTGAGAGGCTTGTCCATCATCCTAGTTTAATTACGTTCGTGTCAATACGTTTTGAAAAGAAACAAAAAACAATGTTATTTTATAGCCAGGGTGATTTTCGACATTTTTAACAATTTAACTGAAGCACTAACAGAATACAAAAAATACATATTGTAGAAGTATAACTTTAAAGTGCGTGCCCTCAACTAATTTTCTCAATGTAGGATTTTAAAACTTGTAGTGATCAAAACAAACGGTAAACAAAGTGATTTCATTTGACGCTTGAAAACAGTGTGTAATGTGCTTGTGTGTTTGTTTGACTTCCCCATGACGCTGTATGTCGCTCGATGTTCATTCTAGAAAGGCACTAAACAGCGTTGCGCGTGTTTCTATTGAATTTTAGAAACACGCTATGACGTAGAGAATATGAAGGAAGCGTTGAGAGAAAACGGGGCGAAGACGAGTTTTCTATCCTTTTCCGAGTGTTCCCTTACGTCACCTGTGTGTTTCGAAAACTCGATATAAACCGACTAGCGACGCTGTTTTATTGCTTTTATAATTTAGAAAAAAAAATAATTTGCAAAAGCATTTATCAATCTGATTAACTTCAAACAGCTTTAACTTTGAAGTTCAGATCAAGTTAAAAAACTGCAACCACGTGACGTTACGTCACTTCATGACTATCGAGATTTGGAAAATATGATTGAGCCAATCAGAGCATGCGTTTTATAGTATCTACTGATATCTTGTCATAGTTAAATAAACCACACAACGGATGGAACACAATGTTTCCTGAGAGTTTCTTGTTTTCAGAATGAAATAGACAAGACAACATACAGTCAAAATTAATTTGTATAAACAACAAAACATTAAAAGAACTGGCTGAAACTTAATTAATACTCATGATAATCTTAAGTTTTTAATTCAGTTTAGGACAAATTTAGCCCCAGTTTATCGTAAATTGTTATTGCATCAATAAAAATATTAACAACAATTATTTTAAGAAACTTTATAAATATTGCAAGCTTATCATTTTTACTGATTTGCTAACAAAGAAGGAGTGGAAAGATTATTTGTATAAAATTTGTTCAAAATGAACTTATTTAAATTTGTTATTATGTATGATATAAATGGCTGTGTTTTGTGCACCTGCGTGATTGGAGTAATGCGAGAATTCAGAATAACCTACCACTTGACAACTTCCCAGCATAAAGTGAAGTACATGTTTATTCATAACACTAATGATACCAATGTCAGGAAACCACGATAAGTTTGTTGGTGCACGATTTACTGACGTCAATTATTTAAATTATATTTATTCATTGTCAAATCAAGTGTTCACAAGAGCTTTCATCCGTTATGGGTACGTAAACAAATTTGAATCAACTGCATAAAACTTCAAGAACAGAAGCAAAATGTTACACAAGCCTTCTTTCGTTAGCTCAATAAAACTATTTTAGTCCGAGATGGGGATTTTTTTTTCATGTTCAAATTTCTACAGTTTTGATTATTTAAAAACAAAAGTAGCCTTTTGTTCAAGTTATGCATGCACGAATAACTTTTACCTCATGTCCGCATTTCGCTAACTTTGAGTTTGTAAATAAAGAAAGGGAATTATTGTAGAAGAGCAGATGTTTCGCATCACACGTTCAAAGCTTTCTGTCATAGGTCATAAGGGTCGGTGAACATTATTACTTAAAAACTGTTTAGGTTGACCGGACTGTTTTCTGTGCTTTTTTTATCTGAAAGAAATCGACATCGAGTTAACGTTAGTGTTTACAAGACGGAGAAACATAATCAACCAAACAGGAGTCATTGAGGAAAATATGTCATTTGCACGAAACTCAAAAGATTTGAGTCAATCTTCCTCCAAACTTATTTAATCGACCTTTCTTGGTGGGAGCTGACTCTAGTTGCAGCCATCAAAGCAGAAAATAGCTGCTTGTATGTTAAAGCTATTCCCTTATTCTGCCTTTACATGTATGTTAAAGCTAGCCTCCATTATTCTGCGCCGATTCTGGCCTTGAAGCATGATGGCCCGAGTGAACGCGAAGTGTGGTCCGGTTTCGCACAGGTCAAATACATCGCTAAATCTCTTAATTTGCCTTGATTTTGTTGTCCACGTGGCTATATGTTATGGTAGTTTATAGTTAAACATAGTCAACAAAAGTGATCATAAATCGAATTCTCTGATTGATGCATAATGCCGTTCTTCGGCTTCAGATAACATTGCGGAATAATATTATAACTAGTACTCCACACTTGATATCACGTGATATAAAAGTCACTCGTGCCAGTACTCTCCGACGACTTTGATCCGCAGTTAAGGTGAAGGGAAGGGAAGAGGGAAGGTGGGGGATTGGGGAGGGTCTGAAGAATTCATAATTCTAGTTAAATTTTGAACATAATCCGTATTCCAATTTCAGTCAGTAAACAAAAATATCCCTAAAATAAAATTCGATAATTATCCGTATGTAACTCCAAAATGAGTAAATACAAATTTTAAGGCTATTTCCGTAGTTCACTATACTAATCTTTCCCAGATACATTTCTACATTTTCTTAGCCTTGTACTTTTTTCGTTCTTGCTTCTGCTCTTTCTTGCGCTCGCTCAATCTCGTTTTCACCTTTGTTCTGCGCTCGCTCAGTCTCATTTTTACCTTTGTTTTAATTGTCATTGCCGTTGCAGTTGTCATTTTCATTTTCATTGTCATTGTAGTCATTGCCATTGCCATTGGATGCTATTCTTGTTGTTATTGTTATTACTAAATTTTGTTATTACTGTTGCTATTGCTATTGTTATTGTTAATGTTGTCGGTATCGTTATCCGGCGATATTGTTCCTGTTTTTATCGTTATCGTTATCGTTATCGTTATCGTTATTATTATTATTATTATTATTGTTTTTATTTTTATTATTGCCTTACAATTTCTGCTGTCAGAGAGAACCAAAACCCGTTAGCGAGGTTTATAAATCATTTTTATATTTCTCGGTTTTTTACCTGTTACTCTACAGGCAATGCTCCTCTATATACCGAAACATTGTATACTCTACAGGGAATGCTTATCTATATACTAATTCTGTTAAAACTGTTTTCTCTACAGGCAATGCTCCTCTATATACTATCCGCTAACATTGTGTACTCTACAGGGAATGCTCCTCTATTTACTATCCGTTAACATTGTGTACTCTACAGGGAATGCTTATACTAATTCTGTTAATACTGTGTTCTCTACAGGCAATGTTCCTCTATATACTATCCGTTAACATTGTGTACTCTACAGGCAATGTTCCTCTATATACTATCCGTTAACATTGTGTACTCTACAGGCAATGCTCCTCTATTTACTATCCGTCAACGTTGTGTTCGGAGTAGATCACTTCAGTGAGGTCTCGCATACCGGCCTTCAGTCGAGCAAGGCTTGATGAGGCTTGTTCATAAGGAAACAGGACAGTTGCTGGAGAAAGAGGCGGTGGAGCTTGGATGGACAATGTAGAGTTATTCAGCAACTCAATCTACGGGTTAAATATGGATTGCAAACTAGTGGTTACCAGAGGTAAATATAAAGCTTTCGAGTTATTTTAGCATATCTAGTGACGTAATGCAGAAATGTACTATTAATGATCTTAAGCCTATACACTCACTTTTGTTGTTGGAGTGGTTTCACATAAATCATGAAATGTAACCCAACATTTAGTTTCTACCGTAAAGTGCGCGCTGTCATTGGCCATGCAAAAATAATCATTTGACTTCGGCTCTTGAGCTAGTAAATAGTTTTGGCACGATCCACGGCGAATATCCAAAATGTCTGCTCGAGACAAATATTTAACTGAGAAGGAATTGGGGAGTTCTTGGGGGACTGAGGCAATGCCATTTCAGTGCACGTACTTCATGTAATACTGAGCAACTGTCCTGACGGAACGACAAACCGATAAACAAACCGAGCGATCCGTCCACATCGAAATTCTAAAATCGACTGCTAACACCTGGCCAAGATAAAAACGGGACGTATCAAATGGGTTAATGTTGTGCGACTGAGACGAAATATTCGTTTACGTAAGACGAAGATAAACTAAAAAGTCAAAATTAACAGACCCACTTTAATTAGTTCGTCTCTTCAGTGTGTCTCCTATTTAGGCAGACGAATTGTTCGTCTAAGACAAGTAATTCGTCTGACAGACAAATCAAAGTGGGTCTGTCAACTGCGACCTTTTTGTTTATCTCCCTTCTACACAGACAGATACAAACTTGAAGTAATGTTGATAAACGAATTATCATCGCCGTAGAAATTTGAAAAAGCTGACTTTTCGAGCGTCATCCCTTCGTCAGAGCTGTGCAGAACAATGCTACTTGACTTGCTAAGGTCAGTTGAAGGCTCCTACTTAAGGCCCATTTCCACTTCATTCGCAATTCGCAAACCGCATGCGATTTTCGTTTGTATGCGAACGTTCGCAAAAAATCAAACATTGCGAATTGATCAAAATCGTAATGCGAATGTTCGCATATAATTTAAAACAAAGGATCGTATGCGATTTGCGAATTGCGAGTGAAGTGGAAATGGGCCTTAACGGCGCCTGTTGCCAAGTAGAACGCTAACTTAGATTAAGTTTTGTTCCTTTTCAACCCTAATTACACGTTAGTCATTTGAGAAGTGACTTACCGCTGAATTCATAGCGGTGACAACGGTTGTAAACTTCTCTGTGTTACGTTCAATACATTGATTCACTTGTTGACCGAGAACACTATTTGAGTCCACGATCACATGCGTCAGCAGCTTTGAATAAATAGAGAGGTCACGTGCATCTAGGACGAGCTTTCCATATTCCTGTTGAATAATTATATTCAAGCAACTTTAGCTTACTTTGCGCGACAAAGAAACCAAACTCAAAGCTATTGTTGCAAACAACTTTCTTTTGAAATTTGCAATGAGCGCAATGATGCAAATTAAAACGAACGGCATCCCAAATTGCGAAATGTGACGTGCGTATAGACAGTTGTTAATAAATGGTGGCGATTTTAATATTCTTTAAAACTAATTGTAAATGGATCAGAATAGGACAGACTTAAGGTGGCTCCCTAGGGTTTTTGCAAATATTAGCAAGTAATATTTAGGTGTCACTAAAACGTTTTCAATAACTCATTATCACAAGATAGTCATTCAGTTGTGAACTTCAA
>JAOCNB020108111.1:0-11272 GCA_026546465.2 Palythoa caribaeorum | reverse complement strand
CTTTTCTGGGTTGATCCCTCATGTTTAACTATATCTATATTTCTTCTCTTATTTCTTTCGTAATAAAACTATATGTAGAGCTTGTCAGCACAGCTGCATGAGTGATAAAACATCGGATGATTAATGGGATAAAAGTCAACCAAAATATCAGACAGTTTTTTTTTGACTTTTTCAAGATTAGAAGCACAACGGGAGTACGTTCTTAATTGCACAGACACTAACCCTACATAAAACTTGAGGGAGGAGGGAGAAACAGTCTAAAAATGTTCGGGAGGAGGGAGAAATGACAAAAATAAAGGGAGAAGGGAGAAACATTTTATCAAGGGAGAAGGGAGATATCGTTAGATTCGGTCTGGGTTAATTCTAAAATTGTTATGTTTTTGCTTTCGTATCAATGAAGTTGAAGTGTCCAAAAGCAACATGCAATTCCCACGGAGCCCACATGAGTAACATAAATCTTAACATGATACCTCTACAGCTCGCCTATAAAAGTGTTTCATTACGTTCTAACGTTTTGTCACTTTGATCCGGCAGACCTAGTCACTCTAGCAAGGATGGCGTAGCAAGAATGGGGGAAGGAAGGGGGGTGGGAAGGGGCGAGTCAGCGACACATATTTGGCTAGGATTTCTATTTGAAGTTCAAGTTTTAAAAACAATTTCCAAAAAGGTTGCTTGCTCTGCAGCCCTACCTGAGAGTATGCAAGTCAGTCTCGGCCGATGTTTGGAAATACACATTGGTTCACACAATGAACCTGGTTCAATTATCTGTTTTACCTTTTCATTGTTCAGTATTCGCTAAAAGCTTATTTTTTAACTTTGGAAATTAGTGCTATTCAATTCAAACAAGATTTAAACTTAAAAAATTGATACACATAGCCGACAAAATTAAAACCTAAGACATCAAAACTTATTCAGCATTACCCCCAGAATAGGCAGAATAGACATTTCAGAGAGAGTAGCTTGCCAAAATTTCCCGGAGGACCATTCCCCCGGACCCCCCTAGAGGCTAACATTTTCTCAGCCGCCACCCTCTCCTCCCTATCTCTCTTCCCCCATTCCTAATCACCTTAAGGTTCCACCGGTTCTGTCTAGTTTACTTTTATATGAATTAAATTTGAGCAGCAACCAAGAGTGTGCCAGCCACACGGCATTGTTACTTTATTATTTTAAATGAGGTCATACTTTAGAGTTCCAACTTCGGTCCGAGGCTCGGGGGAATTCGCATTCAAACTGGAATTTTTATCTTCATTCCATCTAGTCCAGCTAAGTAATTTATTTTCCTGACTTCTTCACAATTTTATAGAACCTAGGTTTCTGTGCTTGTCAGATTTTTTAAAAAGGATTGGAGACACATGTCATATATGTTGCACCAAAACGACTCAAAGTACAGCAGGCAACTCACAAGACAATGATCCCTGACAACAAAATCAAAAATTAACTCGCAAAGCAAAACAACAGCAACAAAGTGAAAAACTATGTCGGAAATAAAACTTTGTTGCGGAACTGCGAAGTTTGTTGAACTCTCTGACGAGACATCACAAATTATACAGCAACCAGGCCAACAGCACACCCAGTGATACAAAGAAGAATGCTATAGGAGCGGTTAAAGTTGGCTCAGGGCCGTGCTCCTTCCCATCTTCCCATCTTTAAAGTATATGATATAGAAATATCATAATTATCCTCTCTAAATAATATTATGATATCAACGTTTTACAAGTCTCTGCTGTGTTGATTTTATTTTGCAGAAGAAGCTTGTGTAAGTGATAAGCCGAGCTCGGTGATACTAACTGCACCATACGTTTGACGAGTTTGATACATAATTCATTGTGTTTTGTGAGGAGGGAAGAAAGAAAGGGAAGAGGGAGAAATGGCCTTAAAAATACAGGGAGGAGGGAGAAATGGGGTGAAAATATAAGGGAGATGGGAGATTTTACGGTCCGTTCCTCCCCCCTCTTTACTCGATTTTCAAGATTTAAATACTTGATAGGTCAGTAATAGTTTCAGACAAAAGAATACTTACTGACAATGTTTCCGATGCCTGTGTTGTATCTTGAAAACTATGTATATGACAGAGCACAGACAAAACTCCGTAACTACGAGAAAAGTAGCTGGAAGCCATACACCCCTGATTAGGCAGTCTAGCTCAAACGTTCAACTCCAAGGAATTGAAGTTTGGTCCAAAATGGATAGGCCCGTAGGAGATAGTATCTACACTAAGGGGCTATCTACAAGGTGAAATCAGATATCAGGATCAAATTAAACCCTACCGCCATACCCATTAACAAGGATGTGGTCGTTTGTTCTTCACTTGAGACCGGTGACATCGGTACGTTGTTCACAGATTGCCTCTATCAACAAACGAATTGCCTCCTCCTCCGAAAGCTCGCACAGCTCATTTACGCCAAACAATCCGCCCCCAGAGCGAAATGGTTATAATTGTAACAATTAGATTATGAGGTCGAGTTTTCTATCGCGTGATAGTTGATGAGGGCGAAGCATTTTTATTGTAGGCCAAATAGTTTGTTGGCGGTTTTCAAGGTCGAAAACCTTAGTAAGTGGTCGCAAGTGTTTTCATGTGGTCAATAACAAGTTTAACTGATTGTTGCTCAATAAGAGCAGTATAAAAACTAGTGCATTACTCAATAAAGTTCAGATTTCAGAGTATCAATACATTTGGATCGCACTTTGAAAGCGTCTTATCAGTTATCTCTGAAAAACTTTTTCAGTTAGAAAATCCAGGCTTTTCCAAACACAGGGTTCACACTGAGAATGAGGAATAAAATTGCATGACTTTTCCATGACCAAATGCCATTTTCCATGACCCAGAAATATTGCGAAATCAAAGAGTTCACTGATAAAACGCCAATTACACCTGAACACTGAAAGATAGTGTAACGTTCCTGAAGTTGAGTAAAACACTTTCATTTTTAAAGTAATGCAAATTCATCGTATAGTTAATATTAAGAGCGTGCAATTTCTCAAACCAAACCATAACTATTGCACTCAATTATATTAAGATTTTGTTCACCAAAAACCATAGTTCATGAAAAAAATTAAAAATTCCATGACTTTTCCATGTCCATGGCCATTTTCCCCAAATTCCATGACTTTTCATGACCGTGTGAACCCTGAAACATTTGTTTTAATTTCCGGAAATTGTTTGGAATCCAAACTTTTTTCGGCTTTCCAGGTCAGAGAACAGTTGGGTCCCCACCGTTAAATTGTCGGACTTAATCAAGAGCAATGAAGCTCATCGAAAATTTATTGGGGTTTTAATCTAAAAATTTCCTGCCTTTGTTAATTGGAATATCTGTTATTTTTGAACCTTTGCTGTCAAAATTACTTTGCATGTTCAATTTGAAAGCACCCTCGATGACTCCCACAACGACACAGACTGTTCACATTTTTATTGTAAAAAATTGTTATTTCTTATATACAAAGTTACCCAACGCAACGTGCGATTTCACATAAACAGCTTGACTGAACGCACCACATGTTGGATTATATATTCAAGTGCTAGCTCCTATACATAAAAGTGATGTTTCAAAGCGTGCCTGGAGCACGTATATATGAACATTAGTCATTACATCATCTTTCCCCACCAAGTGGAAAACTAAAATATTCAGACTGTCTTTTCATTCTAGTCCTTAAGTCATAACGGCTTCAAAAGCACCCACTGAGAGTAAAGATTTCTGCATTGAACAGAAAGTACGATTACGTCCATTTCTTTTGATATTCTAACGAGTTCTTAAAGTAATTTCACTTCCTTTTCTTCGATCCTGCGGATTTACTCTTTGTCGCCGTCTTTTTTGCTTTCTTGGCGGGTGTCTTCTTTGCGGGGCTTTTCTTGGCACTTTTTGTCTTGGACGCCGGCTTTTTTGTGGGCTTTTTCTGTGCTTTCTTCTTCTCAGCTGGTTTTTTGGATTTGACAGTTTTCTTTTTCTTCACTACGGTCTTTTGCTTCTTAGGAGTTGCTTCCTTCTTCTTCTTTGGTTTTGCAGCGGCAGGTTTCTTGGTTTTTGGTTTTTTGGCCGCCGGTTTTTTTTCTTTCTGAGGAGCGACCTTAAATGAACCCGAAGCACCCTTTCCTGTTTGTTGAAGAAGTTGGCCATTCTTAGTCATTCTTACAAGGGCCAGTTTGACGTGCGTATCGCAACTATGGTCATCGAGACTGCTGTACTTTTCCTTCATATATTTTATGATCTTTTGCCGCGACGATCCTTTTCTTTCTTTCAAAGCACCGATGGCGGAAATTATCATTTCAGAGTACTTTGGATGCTCCGCTGGTTTTTTCTTGGACTTGGAAGCAGCGGAAGCAGATGCGTCTCCGGCAGACATTTTGTCAATCAACAGGGTTAAATTAATTAATATTGCAATGAATAATCAATCTTCTTAGCTCTCGGTTGTGCTTGGGGAAGAATGACGCACTAAACGACGCGCATCTTATTTATACGTGAGATGCGGACTGCTGAGGAAACAGGCCTAAATGTTTGTAACATTGGCAGCCATTGCAGTAACTGTGCTTCTTCTCACGATTTCGCGCCCGTTTGACAATCTCCGTTTCAACGCTAGCGAAAGCAAACTTGACAGAAGAGAAGTATGTTACCTGAAGATTCTTTGCGAGGTAAATTTTGAGCCCTTTCGTTTTTCAATAGTTAACAATTTAAGTTGTTCTCTAAATCTTCAACTTGGATCACTTCGCCATTTTGTGAAGAACTTGCAGCAGTATCCTAGCCGTGGTGAAAACTAACCAAGTTTTGAGTTTCCTGTAAAGTTTAAATATCCTTCTAACGAGAAAAAGTAGTTGGGTTGACTTTCATGTCTTTGTTGTTGGTTATATTTTTAGTTAAATATAGTTAACAAACACATCTCGATGGCGGCCGCGGAACTGTCGAAATAGCTGCTGTAGTAAACATTATCGAAAATCTTCTTAGTTATCAAGGTTTTACAGCTGTACTTAAAATACATTATAAATGTTACATTTTGGCGATTTTGGATTGGTTTCTTTCTTGAGTTTTGGTCGAATTTTAACATTTCTAGATGTTTTATGACATCTAGCGTCGAGCTGGTCGTTTCTTCGGTAGAGTTTGTTTCGTAAATCTGAAATCGATATAAATCTGTTTGTGCTGTTTTGAACAGGTAATGTTCCAAGTTTATAGGGAAATAAGCACCGATTCTTCCTTATTTTTATATCATATTCAGAACCAGAAATTTTTATGTTAGTTTATTTGAAAAGGTTGCTATTTTTGCGTAAAGTGGAAGGTTTGCAGTCCGAAACCAAATTCTCATTCGCTTCTTCTTTGTGGCGACCTAAATAACCGCTCGATCAATGTAAAATTTTCAGAGCATCGAATATGGAAAGATTCCTAATTTTTAAAGTTCAATTTTGCATTGAAAGACTCTTCCTGTTAAATATTCTTCATTTGAATTACTTTTAACTGATCTTTAGTTTTCTTTTAGAAGAGAATTTTTCTTCGTTCATTTTCAACCGTTTGAAAAACGTGGCGCCATGTTGAAAACTTGATTTGGCGCCCAAGTCAGTCTAAGAATCATAATTTTAATTGTTCATGCTCTTTGTGATCGTTACTTTAGGTCACAGGAAAGGGAAATGGACTGAAGTTTTTATCAGATATTGATTTATTTTGTGAATTTCATGATTTTACAAGATTAAGTTAAGTTTTGTATTTTCTAAGCACGCCTTGTTCGCTTTCCTTCGGCAAGTTTTGAATATCCGCTTTCAAAAGCTCAGTCGATAAAAAAGGATGTAAAAGCTTCATTTAGTCTTGATCAGTTGTCTGATGCTTATAAAATATATTTGCTAGACACTAGACTTTTCATAAGACAAGTTTTTGGGCCAGATCTATTTGTCTAAATGAAACTTTTTATTTAACGCCAGTTGGTTTGTTTGAGTTCTTTCGAATCGAAGCCGTGTATCAAGTCAGCAAGCCATCGTTTGAGGAAGTTGAGAGCCAAAAAAGATTTTCGTCATTTTCCGCGATCATATCGCGGCTATAAACGATCAAAGTCAACAAATATAAATTAAGAATCAGAAAGTGTGTAAATATTTATAATTTTAACTTTTGTAGAAAGATTTCTTCACTGAAAAAAGTATTGCTGAATATAGAACTGCGTCACACCCTCAAACGCCATTTGTATGCGCGAATTTGTTTGTTTATAGCAGTGTTGCTTCGAACGTCAAATGGAAGATCTGATCTGTCTTTAATGCTACCGTCGACAAATCCAGATCAAGAAAAAAATTAAAATTGAAAATTATATTTGATTTAGGACGATGGATCAGCAAAACGTTTGAATTAAACTTAGAATGCGAAGACTTATGCATTGCAACGTGTACGTTTTTGGTTCAATCCCTGATATGATTTATGCAAGGTATGACTTCTGTTTGAGTCACTGCTTGAATAACGTTGTAATTCAAGGTATTTTTATGTCTAGATCAAGAAAAAAGGGAAATTATCGACATGTCATTTTTTCTCTTCGAGAAATTCCATAACATTTTGCTATGAACATTTACATATTTAGGATCGTAAATCTTAAAAAATTCAATTCTTTTTTATTTTAAATTTGTGTCCACATTAGCTCCTTTCCATTTTTACAAGAACAACAACAAATCTGTTTATTCACCCTTGGTAAAAATAGTTACAGTTTTTGTGAAATATTAGCTATAAAGATGAAGTATATCTGCAACTTTTCGATCGAGTAAAATTCACTTGAATCCAACTCTACATGTAGAATAAAAGAATTATTGAAGCCAATAAAATGTTCAAGACTTTAAATAGATTTACAATACAAAATGGCGTTGATATTTTGGAATAAAATTAAATATCTTAAATAGAAAAACATTTTAATGCTGATGAAAAATACTTTTTCTCTCTCACTCCAAAGTGTTTTGGTTCTAACATTTTTGATATAATTTTTTCAATAAGTCTAGATTTATTTAGTATTTTAATTTTGGTTAATACTGTCAGAAGTATTACAAATAGTTGAAGTTATGGTTTTTGTGTTAAGTATTTGTTTTTCTTCCCATCATTCAATTACGTTTTTACCCTTTTTAAGATCCAGCTGTGGTTTACTTCTCAATTATTGTAACATTTAGTCTCTTGTCACACTCGGTGATCGACCTTTCCAGCTGTGTGCAGCACCAAAATTACATATGGAATTGCTTACCTGGTGTTCACCGAAGCCTTTGAATCGTAAACTGTTTTTAAATAAATTTATATAACTTGAATTTTATAAAATATTGAATATACTTTTATAGAATTTTGCTATAACCTTAGTTTATTATAATATCAAATTTTTAAAAGTTTTAATCATCTTATATATAGTGTAGATTTTTGTAATGTGCAGTTGAAAATTTTGTATTGATAACTGCACAAAAGAAGTGAAATAAATTGTTAATTATTATTAATTATTATTCACTTTTCACTGGTTGCAAGTCAGATCAGTTTAGTAAAGTTATAAAATGTGTCATTTATTCTGCGGTTGGATGTAGACATTTGTTGATGGCAGTTTAGTTTGAGTGTGCACAGAAACATATTTAACCCTTTAATTTCATCTCCAAGCAATTTATCAACGTCTTAATTACTTCTCCTTACAAAACTTAGACAAAACAATATAACAACTAATGAGAAATAAGGAATTGATCATTCCGACAAGTGGCCTGGTATGATCTGCAGAAGTTTAGAAGCGAAACTGCTGAATAAGTGATATAGAAAGTATATATATATATATATATATATAGGGCTTGGTTGGGAGAATTTACCAATACATCAATTGTCATGTTTGGGGCTTAAAGGGATCTAGTCATGCCCCTGCAGGAAAGACTATACATTTTTATGTATTTGTAAGTCTTATAACTTGGATTTAATTGACAGCAGTGCTAATTATAATTCATTACAGTTTTGTGTTAGTGTGCTTCCATTGTGTTTTGCAAAGAAGTCGCATCAGTGAGACACAGGGTAGTTTTACCAAACTAAGTGAAGTAGCCCTGGATTCTGGATTATAAAGAAAACCAAGCATTAAAAAAATACTTTCATGAGATATTCCCAAATGTAGTTTTTTGTTAAAGTACTCAAAACTTTGCTACTTTAAAGGGAAGCTCAATGCCAAAATTATTTTTTATGTGTTAAACTACCGCTGCCTGGTTAGCCTAGTTGGTAAGGCATCAGTCTGCCGTGTGGGAGGCTCAGGCTCGATTCAAGGCCGGACCTCCACTCAGGGTCTTAAAATAACTGAGGAGGAGGTGCTGCCTTTGCTCTTACATCTGCAAATGGTTAGACCTTCACGTCTTCTCGGATAAGGACGTTAAACCGTAGGTACAGTCTCTCGACCCTTTTATCGAAGGACTTAAAATAACTCACACACTTCTCGCAAAGAGTACGGTAGTGATTCCGGTGTTATGGTCAGTTTCTTCCACTGAGGGCACTTCTTATCGGCTGCCAGCCTTAATATGTGAGCCGCTTCATCTATAAAGACCTGTCTGACCCTGCATATACTTGTAAACAGCTTCTGAGTTGCCCCACAGGGCGAATTGGTATATATATTTATATCATATTATATCATATCATATATCATATACCATATATCATATCATATCATGTCATATCATATATCATACACCATATATCATCATATCATATATCATATCATATTATATCCGCATATCATATCTATTTTTACATGAGAAAATCAATAGGTTACAGTTGTACAAGACTGCGATCGTCCTGCAATACCCAAGAACTCGTTTTTTACCCGCTAACTCTAAACATTTTATAACCAAAGAGTTTCATGTTCTACTCACTCGCTCCAACATGAATATCTGCCTTTTTAGCGCGTCGATTTCTCCTTTTGGAACATTTCCAACTGTAAACACAAAATAGGACAATTTTCCAATAATGAACACTTTCCATTTAGTCTCATGAATTAGTATCGCTTATCTGATATTTCAAAAAATTAATTTTTGTTAAATTTTGTTTGGCCATTCTCACTTATTTTTACGTTTACAGTCGTTTTAGAGCTAATAATATACATGAAAATATTTCTCGATTCTGATTGGCTAAGAGCAGTGCAGTTTTAAGGAAACACAGTGCAGAAAAAAGGAAATATAAAAAAGCAGTTGTAAGAACCAATCAAATCTCTTGATTGTGATTACGATTACAACTGCGATCACGACTACATCTACAATAACGATCACGACTACCCTTACGACTACAACTTTAATCGAGGTATTACAGCCAATCTATTACCTAATCTATAAATGGTGGAAATTTTAGTATTCTTCTGTCCAGTCTGCATTCCACTCGCCCGACGAGCCTCGTTTTAGGAAATATATTTAACTCACGAAAGAGGCCAGTGGAGCTAATTATATGTAGACAAAAGGATATTCAAATCGCCGCAGTTTATGAATAAGGTCAATAAAGGATAAAATAAAAACAGTTCGTGCACAGACAGCTCCCAACATTGTTAGCGGTTGTCTAAAGAAGCAATGCATTCTGGTACGGTAATCTGGCAATGCAAGTGCGCAGACGTGCGCACCAGGCGAACATTGTTGTGAGTTCCATACAAAATGTTGCGTGTTGTTGGCTAACAATTTTGCGTGTTGTTGGCTAACAATGTTGCGTGTTGCTGGCCGAAAATGTTGCGTGCTGTTGGCCGACAATGTTGCGTGTTGTTGGCCGAAAATGTTGCGTGCTGTTGGCCGACAATGTTGCGTGTTGTTGGCCGACAATTTTGCGTGTTGTTGGCCGACAATGTTGCGTGTTGTTGGCCACAATGTTGCGTGTTGTTGGCTAACAATGTTGCGTGTTGTTGGTCGACAATATTGCATGTTGCTGGCTACAATGTTGCGTGTTGTTGGCTAACAATTTTGCGTGTTGTTGGCCGACAATTTTGCGTGTTGTTGGCCGACAATTTTGCGTGTTGTTGGCTAACAATTTTGCGTGTTGGTGGCCGACTATGTTGCGTGTTGTTGGCCACAATGTTGCGTGTTGTTGGCTAACAATTTTGCGTGTTGTTGGCTAAAAATGTTGCGTGTTGTTGGCCGACAATTTTGCGTGTTGTTGGCCGACAATTTTGCGTGTTGTTGGCCGACAATTTTGCGTGTTGTTGGCTAACAATGTTGCGTGTTGTTGGCTAACAATTTTGCGTGTTGTTGGTTAACAATGTTGTGTGTTGTTGGCTAACAATGTTGCGTGTTTTTGGCTAACAATGTTGCATGTTGTTGGCCACAATGTTGCGTGTTGTTGGCCATAATGTTGCGTGTTGTTGGTTAACAATATTGCGTGTTGTTCGCTAACAATGTTGCGTGTTGTTGGCCGACAATGTTGCGTGTTGTTGGCCAACAATGTTGCGAGTTGTTGTTGGCTAACAGTTTTGCGTGTTGTTGGCCGACAATGTTGCGTGTTGTTGGCCAACAATGTTGCGAGTTGTTGGCCAACAATGTTGCGTGTTGCTGGCCAACAATGTTGCGTGTTGTTGGCTAACAATGTTGCTTCCATTTTCATGCGCCTTTATAATGATCGGAACGTAAAACTTGTGTTTCAGCGTATTGGACATCAAATAATCTATTCCTACATCAGCTTATTTCAGCTAAACGTTTTTCGAATAATGTGCTTGTATGGCTTATTCTGCGCGTGCGCGTAGACTTTGTGCATATGCTTTTGAGTCTCGACGGCGATATGTGACTGAACGACCCAAAAATAACACAATTGAATTTGAAACTCAGATCCTCTTCGCACCGAAGCGCCTGAGGAACGAGAATAATTTATTTTTTCTAACAGACGAATAATATCTACTTTTTTCAAAAAATATTATTTTGTTCAAAAGTTCAGTTCTTCATAAGCTGAAAAAACCCTCCACGTCTCTTTAATGTAGTTTTCACAATTTAGTCTGGGTCGACCATTTGAAAACGAAAAGTTCCACGGAACAACGAATAGCCAACCATTTCCGAACTACGCTCCACTGCCGACAAACAAAAACATTGAAACGAGGCCAAGGCTCAAAACAACAACAAACGTATGCAATGTGAGTATTTAGCCTCGACTTGAAGGTTTGTTCGTGAGCAGTGGAGCGTAATTCGGAAACTGACTATTACAAAATTGAATAAAGTGATGTTCAGGAAATAAAACTTCTTAACGGCGGAGAAAATGAGACAAAACACCTGTGTTAGAAAGTAACATCATAGAGAAAAAACCGGTTAATTAACAATTAGTCGCCGAAGGCGACGTGATTATTGGCGAATAGTCACCGAGACGAAGTC
>JAOCNB020108082.1:0-11272 GCA_026546465.2 Palythoa caribaeorum | reverse complement strand
CATTTATTCGTTCTTGTTAATCTGATAATGTATTGGTTAATGTAAACAAGAAGATGCAAATAAACTGTTGTTGTTGTATTGAAATTTCCTTTTGCAGGCTTTTAAGATTTCATTACACAATTTTTTTAAAATGTGCTAAAATAAAAACTTGTAATAGGAAAATTTAATCATAGATTTATAAAAATGTGTAAATATAAGTAAGGTAAAAGTGTATTATTGAATTTGTTTCAGTAAAATCATTGAGCATACACCATTTTAAAATGGATCAGGGATTTCTGAGATCAAAGCTCAGTGTCAAACCTTGAGTGCATTACTAGCACTTTGCCACGACTCTGCTGTTTAACTTTAGTATTCCTTCATCATGTTTGAATTTAACATTTTATTAGTTAAAACAGAAAAACAGATGATAGCTAAGCCTGCAAATTGTTTGCATTGTAACCAAAAGAGATTGTAATGTTCTCTTGGTAGGAAATTTTTGGCCGTGCTCTAAACATTGATTATGCCAAAGAAAAAGACCGAGACAGTGGTGGAGGGGGAAGAGGGGGTGGACGTGGAGGATTCCGTGGGGGCAGGGGAGGTGGCCCACCAATGAGAGGCCGTGGGCCACCTGGTCCTCCACCAAGAGGCCCACCAGGAAGGGGAGATCCTTATGCTCGGGGACCAAGAGATGGACCTCCATCAAGAGGAAGACCTGCTGGCCCACCTATGAGGGGTCCACCTCCACCTGGACCTCCAGCTAGAAGAGGACCACCGGAGAGGGAGCCTCCTCGTGATAGCTACAGGGAGAGGTATGATGATAGAGGATATGGCCCACCACCAGAGCGAGGGTATAGAGGACATGAGTATGACAGACCACCCTATGACAGAGAGCGTGAGCGTCCAGCAGCTTACCAGAGTGATCGAGCATATGGTGAGAAGTATCCACCTCCCACTCGTAGCTACTCAACTACTGATAGGGGTTATGGAGGGCCACCTCCTGAAAGGCAGTACAGCAGCTCAGATCGTTATGCCAGTTCCTATGGTAGCTCAGACAGGAGTGATTATGATTCTGAACGATACAATGGAGCGGTGCGATACCCACCATCTGATCGCAGCTATGCAAGTGACAGGCCAGCAGCCTATGACAGAGGTGGTAGTAGTTACTCCAGCACAACAGAGAGAAGTTATACCTCAGATCGAACCTATCCACCTAGTGACAGGGCAGGCTATGGTCCACCACCTTCTCGTGAACGATCTTATAGCAGTACTGCTGGAGACAGGCCATATTCATCTAACTCTTACCCTGGTATGTTTGAAACTAGGCCTTTTTAAATTGTAGTATTACTTAGATGTTAACATCAACATTTTGGTTAGAATTTCTTTAGTAAGAATTGTTCTAATTGCGGAAAAAGATGTTTTGATTTTCTGTGTTAGGGGGCAAGGGTTGTAATAATTTCAAGATTTATCTAATGGAGCATGGGCTAATAAGCAGAAGGGCTAGTGTAAGAGAAGGGGGGGGGGGGGGTACTGTTTTTTTGTAGATAAGTAAAGTTGGTTGGGGATCAGTTGGACTTGAAAATTACGATGCCACACAGCAGTTGTTGGCCTTTGACGATTGCCTCGTGCCCTATCTTTGCCAAAAATGTTGAGGCCAAGTTGCCTGTGCCTGCAAAGTTAGAGAGTTTAAGGCCAGGATGATTGCGAGAAGCCCAAAAGTAACAGCAAATTTTACTTTATGCAAACTTAATCAGCAAGTTTATTTTGATTATAAAATTCTTGGCATTGACATTTTTCACATTTCGAAAGATAAATATGACAGCAAGTTGAAGCATAGAGAGAATGAATATTATACAGCTGCTGTGTACCAACAGGATGACATAATCCAAGATTTGAGGTGATCAAGAATATTCAGTTTGACTCATCAACTCAGTTATTCAGCATCAGCCTTCTTCATCATAAGCCTCCTTCATATGTTTGAAATCTCAGCACTGAACATTTAAACAAATTCTCATTTCAGTTGCAACAAACATGGAAAAAACAATTGTTTTTCCAAGACTAATTTTGTGTTGCAGATTTGGTGTGGAAAATAATATTGCACCCCCAAGGAAATTGCAGCTATTTCCAGAAACATGAGTAGATCACATGACCTTTATTAAGATTCGTATTGTCAACATTCGAACATTGATGAAAGCCACTATCAGTAACTGCATGACATTTATGGTATGTTCTAACTTGTTAATTACGTTTTATTCTAAAGGCGGCCGAGATTGGTGAGACATCGGAGGTTCTTCACATTCGAATCCAGTGCTGAGTCAATATATATAGCTTCCTGATTGAACTGCAAGCTTGCAAGAAGATATTGAATTCTGACCGAGGCATTCGATATTCATTCGATAGTTGGTTAACAGGAGACTTTCAGTAACAATGTAAAGCATTAATTCATTGTGAAGTCTTTCATAGTTGAAAGTTATTAATTCTAAAGTCGTGAAAACTCAGATTCCGAATATCTTCTTTCAACTCCTTATTAAGAATTTTATTGGCCATTTGCCAAGTAAGTAATTGCAGGTTCAAAGTTTTATCTACTAGTTTCTACTTACTTTATTGTTTGTTTTGAAAGATTGCATTCTGATGAACTTTAAAATTTATTTTTCATTTGTCATCTAGATTTACAGTGTAAAGAGAGGTTGGCAACTTTTATCATTAATGAGTGGTTTTTTATTCAGCAAAAGCTATTTCTGTGTCTTCATGTAGAATTTTTTGCCTTGTAGTTTGAAATTCGTTGTTAGTATTGCGGCCATTTGTCAGTTTGTAAAGAAAATACTTGTTATTTTAACTTTGATTTGGTAAAGTCAGCTAACAGAACATTTAGTGCGAATTAAAGAGGCAGTTATATCGTTTTTGCATAGGCTAGACGTGTTTGCATATAGCAAAATGAGATTGTCATTGAAAACTTCGAAATTGTGTTGAACATGGCCGCCAGTTGTCCTAATAAAACATTATTGTTAACCGGGATGTTCGTCTTCTGTCAATCTCAGCAGTAAGAGCCATGAACAGTGTCGTAAACTTGTGCCATCTGCAATCATTAATCGTATACAGTTGCAGTATTGAGTATTATGTCTCGGTAAAGCATAATCCATCAGATCTAGCAAGCAGTCACTACAGTTGCAGTGTTTATTATTGTGTCGCAATAAAGCTTCTTAAACAACCGAAAAGTTTACGCTATGCTATAGCTTCAGTGTTTGTTATTATGTCTAAATAAAGAATCGTCAAAGCATTCGCCGTTTTTATGGCATTTGTGCTTGAGTCATGTGCGAAAAGAAGGACAGGTCTTCAACTGTGAACAATAATTTTTGAAGGATTCGGTAAGTTGTTTAAATGCTTGAAAGAACCATCGACTTTCTATCTTATTTCTACTCCGTAGGAATTCCGTGTTTGCAAACTCCGTTGTTGTAAACCTGCTGACCGACTATTATGAATAGAAACCCAAACCATTTGTATCAGTTCCTCAGGTAGTATGCTTTTTCTGAATTACACAAACGGGGCAAAATATAATTTTCTAAATGGTCTAAGAGATAATTTTTGTACTTGGACTGAAATTGCTTATGGACTCCTGTTAGCAAATCAAAAGATGAGGATTAATAAAAACGGCTTCCAAATTCTCTTCATAATTGGAAATTTTTTGTTTTGTTTTCGAATGTCAAATTGTTTTGCAAGGACTAAATGATTATTTGGATGCTAACATGTCGCCATATTCGTAAAGCCCAGGTGAATTAGATCCCAGATCTTATTTTCCTTTCTAACGCACTGCTTGCTTTACAAGTCTCTGTGCTAATTCGCAAAACTAATTTTTAGGGATTTGAATGTCAGGCTTTCTGGATAACTTGTTTAAGTAACGATCCGAGTAAGAACTAGGGAGGTCAGCAGCAATGGTGCAGAAAGGTGCCGATTGCGATATTGTTGAACCGTGAATTTCATTGGCTAAACTGAAAATCGACCATATCTTCATAAGTAAGCTAATTCTTTATTTCCAGTTCACTCATTCATTCCCTTCTCGTTGAAACATTTTTGTTTTAAAGTTTGAGAAAAATTCCATGTGGGAAAAATCAAAAGGTTTTCTTGTCTTTTGTTTTGGAGTCTAACGATTTGATGATTATTATAGCACAAAAGAAACGTTGCTTTAAAATTTAGTTTCATTGCATTTTACTTTAAAACCATGTTGTACACAGGTTGATGTATTCTGAGTATGAAAATCTAAACATTGTGGTGTGGGAAAATTGAAATACTGCAGAACGATGGGAGGTACCCCAGTTCTTACTCGGACTATTACTTAAGTCTGAATAAAGCGACTAAATACTTTCAGATTCACAGCTGTTATAAATTCCGTTTTTCCACGATTTTATCTCGTGTCCTGTCAGCTTCACTCCAGTTATAGAACAAAATTCAATTCCCGGTTCATTTGATGTCCGAAAACGAACACAGTGTCTGTAGCCTAGGTTGGGCATTCACGATCATTAATTTATTCACTAATCAACCTGAGTTTTGATATAGTGGTGGACAGAACTCTAAATCCAATACAGCCTTAAGAGTAGTGACAAACAGGTTCCTTAGTAGACGGTAGTACTATTGATCTTAAGATTTCTAACCGAAGCCATCAACTTTACACCTTCATGACACAGGCTGTGCGCGAACAAAAGTGAATTTAAGCTCTTAGGAGGCGTATTCTTCACAATATCCGAACCAAGCTAGAAAAGATATACATTTCAATTGCTTGGTTTCATTAAGTCCCACGAGGATATAACACAAAGACAGCTGGAGGTCAAATAATAAGATTCAAATTAGATTCTAATGAGATTCTTTTGTCTAACTGACCACCCTGTGCGCTGAACTGGAACCTTATGAAACCCACCAATTGGTCGGAGTCGGTATTTGGTCGTTTAAGAACAAACAGAAATACAGTTTAGAGAATATTGACAAATGGCTGGGCAGCAAATAAAGACGGTGATCGTTGGATCGATTAACAGTAGTTTCAGTATGAAACATACAAAACAGAAGAAAGTGGCTTTAGTTCATTGGACAGTCGGTGGTGGTTCGAATAAGAGAAACTTCAGAAATAAACAGCAAAAGATAACTAAGAGAATGTGTACATTCATCGACAGTAATAACTTGCTTGGAGACACTTCCTACCCTATTCCCATGCTTTTCTCCACGTGGCCTGTCTATCATTATTTTAGTAGTGTAACTTGTTATGAAAATCGGGCCCAGTGCACCCTAATGCGTTTTTTTAAAAAGCATCCATTTTCGGCGTCATCAAAAACTAATATAAAGTTGCCATCACATTTCTGACGGCTTTTTCAACTGCCCACACTAGAGCACTGAATTTAATACTCTTGGGCGTTTTCTTTGCGATTTTGAAATTGATTCGTTTTCGATGAGAATGCTCCGCGTTCAAGTTAAAACAGGAGACCTGAACACATTGAAATGTAGGGGGACAGTTTAGGCAGGGCCCAAATGACTGTTTTCTTTTAAGTTTTTATTCTCTCTTTCCCCGTTATTTCATGGCCTTAAGTGCCCAGATAACTAGACTTTTGAGGTGTAAATAAGCAAATGAGAAGCACCAAACCTAGACCAGAAGGTGGAATTGTGAACTCGCACCGAGCTTGAAACAAAGAAGTATTACAGCTTTTGTGCCAGTATAACCGACGCACGAATTTTTCCTCAGTGATTTACATTGTCCACCTGTACAGCAGGATATACCAATGTTATAGAGAGGATCAGGGAAATCCAATATTGAACTGTAAAACGATAAGACTGTTTGAGCGGCCGCATATAGTATTCAAAAATAACACGATCATCGTAGAGGGTCACGAGTCGGTAAATGACCAAACAACACTTATTCCGTTTCAATTAAGATGAATAGTGGCAGCAAATCTATCGAGAGCCGAAGGCGCGAAGATCTTCGAGCCACCATTCATCGAAATTTAAATAGAAAAAGTGTTTTATATTTTATACCAGATTGGTGGGCAAATAAAACTTTCATGTTTCAAATTTCTGCATCAGAACCAGCCATAATACGAGCAGCTAAATACTCGCCGTGACATATGATATATTGTCGTGCACATCATGTTTCTAAAAACCAATCAAATCGAACGTAGCCGAAATGCTTTGGGTAAAAGTAAACAGTACTTGACAATCCCAACAGTAAAACCTGTTACAGAAATCATGCCACTTAAAACCAGCAATAACTGTGTGGTTATGGAACTGCAGCTTAGTTATTGCCTCACCTTCAACAAGTAATCAATCGATTATTTGAGACGTGCTTGTGGGATTTCTTTATGATTACAAATATAGGCTGATAAAAACACGTGCTCTGCGATATTCAGGTTGAAAGAGCCTGGTCCCCAGACGAAAAATTCCACAAGCACATTTAATGCTATTTAATTTTATGTTAATATTGATAGCTTCTTCGACTTTCCTCTTTAAAACTCCACAACACACTCGACACGGCACTGCTCACAATCTTCAACTGAAAGTATCGACCGTTACGACGTCTTGGCATAAGAATGACGTAAGGAACTCCTCAACTCCGTGCGGTCTGGGTGCATTTCAGGAAGGGAAAACTGTGCCAGGCCTCTCGTTAACTCGATTTTATGCGAAGGCTTGGTTACCTTTCAGGAATTGAAACAGTCTGACTGAGTGTGAGTGAAGTAATTACTTAAGTGAAATTAAAGTCTTAACACTACTGCCAGCGGCTATGGCTTCAGAGGTGGAAATGCATGAATGGGGTCTCCCAGTCTTGGATTGATGTTCGAAATGTTGAAAGCAGCTGAACGACTTTCGCGGTTTGGGCTGTTCTTGATTGCGGCAAATTTTAGTTCGAACGTTCCCAAAATTACCCAGTTAAATGTAAGAGTGTCCATGAGTCAATGGCTGCAGACTGAAAACAAACATTGTATGTGATTCAACAGTTCTTATTATCTGTCCATTTACTTTGATTTGTATTTGAATTGAGATGAAGAAAATTAAGTACCTTCTATTGTCGCGTGAATGACCGACCTATTTTAGTATGTCGCTAAACTCGCAAGACGAGGATCGCCCGAAGCTGGTGATCGAGATGGCGGACTAGTAAACGCGCGAAGACTAGGGCGAGGATAAAAAACAAGCAAGGGGGTGGGGGTGGGAGAGAGAAAAAATAGACAGCAGACACTGACAGGTCACTCAAAAAAAGTTCTGTGCGTTCGCCAGTCAACGCAGCAACCTGATTCAGTGATTGGTAGGTGTGCTGTCAAAAAGTCGCGTCTGCTTGCAGCAGAGAAATTCAGTTGACAAGTATTACCGTTTAAGGATTTGGTTGTTTGCTCCACACACTGCTTTGAAACGGTTCGCCGCGTAAACCTCAAGTGTTAAGAACCATTTTCATGAATTATATATTCTATCAAAGACTTAATGCTCAAAAGTTTACAAACCAATTACTAGAACTTGTGGAATGGCACAAGTTTTGCGAACGCTTTCCGGGCAGCCATGTGAATAGTAAGTTTACAAACAATATTCTTAAAGTTCAGTATGAATTAAAAACAAAAACAATTTCTCTATTATTGGTATTGTTTTTGATGGAAGAGCCGCTGCAACTTTGACCTTGAAGTTTGGAGTTAAAAATAGATCAAAACAGATCAATGAAATCAGTTCGAACGAGTGTTAAACTACCGATGTACTGAAAATATAATATATAGTTGTTGAGGAATTCGTGGAAAAGACATATCCACACGTGTGCTTTTGATAACATTTTTTCTTTTTGGTTCTGCAAGCAGATTTTTTGTCGATATTCTGCTCTCTTTTTAACCGAATTAATTAATTCAACGTAACACTAGAACGCAGAACATTTGCATTTGCAGAAGCGGCAGAAATGTTTAGATGATCGATATAATGTTTTAAAATGCACTGTTTTTTAGAAGTTACAATACAGTTTTCGGCACTCAAACACTGCGATGAATTAAATTTGATTGACTAACAAGCAATACATTTTTTGAGTGAACTGTCGGGAGTCTCTCCTACCCCCACCCCTTGCTTGGTTTTGTCCTCGCCTTAGTTTTCGCGCGTTGACTAGTCCGCAATCTTGATTTACCGCGTCGGACGAACTATAGAGGAAAAAATGGGGACTGCTTGTAGTCTGCGCTTTGATGTTTGCTTTGAAAGAAGGGATAAAGTGCTCAAAGACAAGTTTTCAACAAGGTGCAGCGGCATAAATTAGTGACAACATGTCTGGGATTTTTTTCGAAGAGATCTCTGCTTTATCAGTTCTACTACGAAACTAAGATTGTACCATTTGCTTTAAGTTTTCTGCCGGGTAAGAAACTAACATTTTTAGAAAGCCCAAAGGGATCAGAGCTGAAGAAGTCGGCAATCGCCTGACGTATGTTGGCGTATCGTATAAAATTGCAGCTAATGTTGAAAAGCATTGCCAAAAAGATACCAGTATCACTCAAACAGTTTTAATCAAGGGACCATGAAAATCGTGTTGATATTTTTGTTGTTGTTTTATCAAGGAAGTCACTTGAAATCTATAGACGTTACGGTGTGAAACAGGTCAGTTTGTTGCACACAGAGCAGTTAAGTGCGTTCGGAGAAGACAGGAAAGACCGTGCTTATCCCTGGTTGATTCGTTTTTATTCGTGGTGCACTATGAACATAATTCTGGCTTCTGATGGTTTTGAATACTTAAATCTTTCAAATGTTATTAAAGACGATCGTGAGATGAATATTAGCAAAAATATAAGGGAAATTCTTAAAATGAGCGACGTTTCGGAATCTTTCTAATGCCAGTTTTAAGCTGAATGAATTTATTCAGCTTGACAATGGCGTCAGAAAGATGCGGAAACGTCTCTCAGTTTTAAGAATTTCGCTTATAAAATTTTAACCGGAGTAATTGTTTTGAATAGTAACGAAGGCAACATTTTTGGCGCCAAGAGGCCGCAGACCATAAAGCCGCGCGTTCGAGGTCCAGGCGGAAAAAATCTTGATTCATGCGTAACTTAAACTAAGGTAAGTTTTTATGTCGTAATACTAAGACGTATTGCTTTCGAATGAGCTAATTATAGCTCCAGCGGTTTCTGTTAGAATGTTCTCATAGTTCATCTTCAGTTTTCCAAATTGGTAGAATTCTCACAACGCATATTTTTTTGTATCTTAATCGTGTTTAAAGTGACCACAAGTTGTTAGGTATTTAAAACCGCAAGACAAAGAAATGTCTTTTCATCTGTTGTACATGGTAGTGACTAGATTCCATCCGTCAAACCGCCCTTTTCGAGCGAAGCCTGAGAACTACTTTTTAGTTGCCATTCGAATGACTTCCGCTCTTTTCGAAAATTTTATTTATATATTATTATATAAATATTGTATTTATTTATTTATATTTGGCTCAAGAAATCTATCTTGTTTTAATTAATTCTCTATTTGTTTATTTCTTTATCGGTATATCATATAAACAGCATTTAGCTATTGACTAAATTAATTTTGTTTACTTCAAAAACATGCTTCATTCACTTTTTTGTCAACTACCGACCACTTTATATAAATTATAAAACAAGTGCTGCAAAATTGTTGCACCTCAAATACTCGGAACCCTTTGGGTATTCGTAAAACTATGATATAAGACAAATTATAAAGAATGGAAACGACAGCTAGAAAAACATCTTTCACAAGTCTCGACGGCTCATCAAATAACGGAGATATCAGTGAATGGATACATTGTACGTTGGAGTCACGAATAAAACTCCTGTCAATTTTCTAAATTAAAACATATTTATAAGTAATGTTTCATAAAGAAGTGTTTTCCTAACAACCGGCTTACAACTCTATTTACGTTAGTCAAAAATGAAACATGTCACAGTCAAGTACTATATATATTACAATTTTAAATCACCCTTTAGAGACTTTGCCGGAGTTCGAGTGTGCTGCGATGTATACTATTGGCATCGTGGGCAAAGGCCTTTTGCTTCTCATTCCAGAGGTGAATTTGCTGTCAAACTTTCCTTCAGAACCTAATTCCAAGTGAGGAAATCTTAATTTACTTCTTCGGATAAAGCCAAACTTCGGTCGCGACAGATTTACCTCAAAACACAAGTGTTGTCGTTCCGGCTCACGGGGAGCAGTTCCCAGGTTTCGCTCGAAAAGGGCGGTTTGACGGATGGAATCTGGTCACTACCGTTGTACATTGAATGGTGATGTTTCGTTGTGTCGGGCCGTCGCCCTTCTTCCTCAGTACTATTACACGAAAGAGTGTCGGCTATCGAGTTTCCGGTTCGGGTTTGCGAACATTTCCGATTCTCAGCAACTTTCTTCCCACTTTAACGTAGACTGTTGCTATAGTAACAGCCAAAAAAATGGTTGCTTTTAAATTTGTCAGCGGAAACAAAACGGCTGCAGCTTTACTTTCTTCTTTCTTGTTTGTCTTTAATGGTGATAACAAATGGTTTTGAAAATGATGTCCCGAAGAAACTTGAACAATGTATGTGGAACAACACCACAGGAAGCTCATGCAAATCACTAAATACCACGGGAAGCTCGCAATACTTTGAGCAATCATCAGTAAAGCAAATTTACTGTAAATTTTCTTCACATTTACTTGCATTAGCCACAAGAGCTAAAAATGAGCCTTTTATTTCTTATTGATGTAATACAAACTACGGCTTTGTTTATTTAACAAATTAGGATTCTACAATTCAACGTTTTAAATTCGGGTGAAGTCCCGAATAGCTTTCAGAATACAAATGGTCTTCGACTTTTGTTCTGCTGCTGTTTTAATGTTATATGGTGATTGAAATGGACAACTGCAGTGTTCCTGGGCACTCAACACGATTATAAAAATGAGCAAACTTTGTTTAGCGAGAGCAGTGTTTGTTATATAATTCTTTATAGGGCTGGTTTCCATATAACTGTAACGAACCGTCGGCAGTGCTGAAACATGCTGCCAGTACGTGTCTGGTATCTACTGGTGGCATGTACCAGTGCTGTCTGGGATCCACTGGTGGTATTTCCCAGTACTGCTGGTATCCACTGGCGGCATGGCCCAGTACTGCTGGTATCCACTGGTGGCATGGCCCAGTACTGCTGGTATCCACTGGTGGTATGTCCCAGTACTGCTGGTATCCACTGGCGGCATGGCCCAGTACTGCTGGTATCCACTGGCGACATGGCCCAGTACTGCTGGTATCCACTGGCGGCATGGCCCAGTACTGCTGGTATCCACTGGCGGCATGGCCCAGTACTGCTGGTATCCACTGGCGGCATGGCCCAGTAC
>JAOCNB020107952.1:0-11274 GCA_026546465.2 Palythoa caribaeorum | reverse complement strand
CCCTAAGGCTAGTGTTCACGCTTTCCCTAAGGTTAGTGTTCACGCTTTCCCTAAGGCTAGTGTTCACGCTTTCCCTATGGCTAGTGTTCACGCTTTCCCAAAGGGTAGTGTTCACGCAAACTGCAAAGTTAGTTCCACTCGAGTGACAGCAGCGGCTGCGAAGAATGTTTTTGTATGTAATGGTCTTTAGAAACCGTTGGAAAAGATTTTGTTTCATTAATATCAGACTAAAAACAGCTGTCGTTATACTACGAGCTTCTCCCACGGATATAAGGCTGCTCGTAATTTAGAAATTCCTCAGCGACGTGTATTAAGATTGACACCTAATTGAGTAGTTCACGTTCGTAGTTGTATCATGGGTAATCAGGGCATGGATTATAGAGAGTAGAGTCGCGAACTGAGGTTTAACAACGATTTTTCGCAACATCATGCGTTGTAACCTCTCAGATTTTCAAACAGGCAAGTTTGGCTCTAATCCTAGACACATGGCGACTTTTGGCGTGTTTGGTTGCAAATTACACTAAAACCGTTTAAATCTCTTGGCTTGCGAGAGCGATCTTCTGGAACTACAGGTAACCCAGGGTCAACATTTATGTAGGAGAGTTATAAGAGAATGTATGGGACAGTGTCAACTCAGTCGATTTTCAAAACAAATATGAAATATAAACCAATTTTACTTAATGTGTGTCTTGCTGTAGTTTTTGATAACCTCTAGAAATATTTTCAAGATTTTAAAGTTCTTGTATTAAGAGAAAAAAAAGATAGAAGAAGCACGTTAACTATGCTTCAGTTGTGCAAAATATCCCGGCCAGTGCCGAAGGATAGATAGTGTTTCAGTCGCCTTTAAATCACGGTGATTTTTTCGTAAAAATATGAATCCCAACCTTTAGTAACCGTAACTACGCCAATGTATCGTAGTTAGGCATTCAAAATGGCGATTTTGGAGGCATTTTTCTTGACCTCAAGGAAGCTCACGGCTCAGAGAAGGCAGCTACCTCGCCTGAATCATCATTTCTGCAGTTGTAAGTTATCCTTGCCAAGGCACACTGCGTTGGGATTCATACTTTTACGAAAAAAATCACCGTGATTTGAAGGTGACTGAAGCACTATTAACATGTTTCGTCTCCTACCTTTTCTTCTCTTAATATTAGAAATCCATGTATTCCTAGTCCCAACGAATGCACCCTCGATTTAGTGGCGGCAGCTACGCAAAATGTTGGCTACGACAGCACTGACCTTACTCAAATGGCTCAATGATGAGGTCATTTAATAGAAATTATCAAATGTTACACCTTACTAAACGAGTAACGTCGAATGCATGCTTTGTAAATGACCAGTGTAATTACTGTACACAGAGTACGTTCAAGTTCAGCATGTTTACTAATGATAAAGCCATGCACATCATGCTGAATGGATCAACAAAATTATATAATTGAGTAATCGTTCATAAATTCAAATTTCCTTTTCCTGACTTCTCATCTGTAACATCCCCAGCGATTATATTACAACATAGTTTAAAAATATTTTATACAGCTGCTTTAAACAAACACGATCCCTTAGGAATCAATTATGAATTACTTGAAGCGTGTTGATCAAGGCTTAACATGACTTATCTAACTTTACTTTACAATATCTGTTTACAATCGAAAAATACAACTAAATCAAACTGAACAAACCAAAATCCACCGTTATCTTGTGGATCTGACCAAAAATGAATGAACATTGAATACTTAAATTGGTGCTTCGTTATACTTTTTAATGCCAGTTTATGAAATTAAAAAAAATAGTAAAATAGATTTCTACAAAAATGTGGCACCTAGCTCAGTGCATACCTTTTGTCCAACTGTTACCGTGTTCTCGGCTTTTTTTCCTGTTTTGCTACAAATTATAGTTTTCTCCACTTGCAACAGAAATCTACAATTCAACTTTTTTTTTCAACATGATCAAAATCGATTGATATCCAAAAATGAGGTAAAAAGAAAACAAACTTATTACCGACGTTAAACACAATTCGCAAATTGTCACGCCAGCCTTTACTGGTCGCAGATTTAATAAAATTGCAAAGTTATGTACAAATTCTTCTTGTAAATTTTTAAAATTCGTAAAATAGTTTACAAACCCTCAAAGCAAAACTGTCATAAACTAGAATATATTTCACTCTTCAAGTACCATTAATATATATATAGTATGTTCATCTGATTTAAAAAAAAACTATAAGCAAGCAATGAAATTAGAGGGATAGGATAAAGAACGTTAAACCCCAGGTTTGACAACCATAGATGTACACTTGCTTTTTAGTACTGTGACGTCATTTTAACGGGTTCGTGCTTTGAATCGGTCAGATAGAAAGGACTGGAAAACTTTAAGGTTATAAAGTGGTTAACGTTCCAGTGAGGACTGTCAGCTTGTTCACCCACACAGCGGCAGAATATAACTAGAGCACATGCACAGGTATTCGGATACTTCCAAGAGGTCACAGAAAATGCCGGCTTGATTACAGAGTGCCTCGCACACATCAGGTAATGACTTCTTGATTTTTAACAGACCAAACCCTTTACGCATAGGAACCGCGCTTCTTGCGATAGTGATCTTTCAACACCTTGATGCTCTTTCTGATCTTGTTCCGGTGGCCAATAAGTTTGATGCCGATCTTGTCCAGGTCACAATCAGTAATTCTACAAAGGTGCTCCAACTTCTCATAGCCTGCGCCTGTGAACTGGTCAGCGTACTTGCTCATGTTGATTGTCTCGAGCCAATCAGGTACGCTCTGCAGTGCGTCAAAGTCAGTAAAAGTTCTGAAACACAAAACAAAAATCAAAATGTTGGTGGCGATCTGCCCAAGTTCTACCGCAACTGTATGAATCTACGAATTTCGTGTTTCAATGTAAAAAAGTTGAGACGCGTCAGATCTTAGGTTAAAAAGACTTTAAAATGCAAACGATCAGAAAAAGACGAAACCACTCAAATGAGATTGTTTTATAACCTAAACATGTAATGGTGCGAGATTCAACATCATTTTTCATATTCTTTTCCGTTGTTTCCACGATCATAAATGGCAAACGCCAACATAATCACTGTCACCACCAAAAACAATCATCATCAATAGGCCCTTTGCAGCAATAGGTCTCATGGTACAAATAATGATAGACTGGGACGCAAAAGAACGTGCTAGACTCCAAGACAAAACACAGTTAACTAGAAAAGTGGGATTTTTCTTTGTTTTATATTTCCCAGTGGAGTGTAGCACATTCTGTTGCGTCCCAGTATATCATTAATTGTGCCATGTGACCTCTTGCTGCAAAGGGCCTATTACCAGGATCATCATAAGCACCATCAGCACGATCATGGCCATCACTACCATCACATCATCATCATCATCATCATCATCACCACCACCACCATCATCATCATCATCATCATCATTATCATCATCGCCATCAACATCATCATCATCATCATCACCATCGCCATCATCATCATCATCATCATCACCATCATCATCATCACCATCACCATCGCCATCATTACTATCACCACCGCAATCAACAATAAATTCATCGCCATCATCATTCACCATCATTATATCGTCGTCATTTCCATTATTGCACGGCTCTCAACTGTGCTTCCAATACGTTTTTAAACCCTAAAAACAAAATCCTCACTTTTTCTTCAGAAAAACATATTGTGAAATAAAAATTTAAAAACAATGGATGCTCATACAGACACGAGAAGGCCCCTGAAACACCAAAACAAAAGAGCAAGTGACCACTAAGTACCCTAACATATTAGATACAAACTTTTGAGTGGGTGTAGTGACGTAATCCATCAACTTGTCGGGAGAGCGAATGAGCTCATCTAACCGCTTGACAATTTCACAAAATTTTGGTCGTTTGGTTCTTTCTTTCTCCCAGCAGTGAAGCATCAAGTCGTGAATGATCTTTGGACAACGCTGCGAAGAATACACAGAATTAAACAGCATCCTACTCAGCTGCTCAACTACATTACTGGACTTTGAGTCAAAAACAAATTGGCAAACTGAAATTTTAATTAAGTATTACTTTATGCTTGGAGGATCAAAATTTGATGCCATTTACGTGGCTTCAAATATCCCTGCCAACCACCCTACCCCCTTCATCAACGAAATTTCACCGAATCTTACTATGGTTGGCACTGACAGTTGGTGCAACACCAATCTGCCGTGCAGAAGGCTGGAGTTCGATTACCATCGGGACCCTTTGCTCTAAATTCTGCATATGGTCAGACCCTTACTCCACCTTTACCCACAGGCTCAGTTTCTCAAACTTGGGTGTCTTTAATGAACCAACATTTGTCAAAATTGAGTCTTGTTCTGTAAGCTGCGGGAATTACTTAACATGTCAGACTGGAATCTGATGTAAGCCGAGATGTGGCTAAAGCCCTCAAAACTAGCAAACCTGCATCGATTGTAAACAGAAACTAAAAACTCCAGGTTGGGAGACCTTGTACTACACTGTAACGTGTCGAGCCATTTCACAGAAAAATCTACTGCAGTGTTTCCTGAAGGTCAAAACTGTTTTGTCTACTTTGCTGTGCAAAAAAACTGCTACTGTACTGTATATTGGCCGTGTGATATGACTTACCATTGGCATAGGAAGACGAAATCCGGCCTCTACACGATCCATGACCTAAAACACAACAGTCATTAGAGATGTAAATTGATAAAAATCTAAAAATTAATCCAGCGTTACATTTTTATTAAATGTGGTGTCTTTTTGAAAAAAGACACTTGGATAATTCTACCTTCAAGAACGCGACTTGTTATTAACTACAGTTGGTATATCTTCATACTATAATTCGCCAGTGAAATTAGGTACGCACAAGGACCAAACAATATCCATGCAAACGTATTGCTCGCTTTAGGTTAAATGGTCCCAAATAGTGCAGCTCGGTCAAAGTAAACTGGCACGAGATAGCATTAATAAAAACTTATTACCCTCCCGTCCCCTGGTAATAGTTTTATTGCTTCACCTCAAAGTTGCTCCATTCCCAGTAAGGTCTGTCGCCAAATGACATGATTTCCCAGAGTAGAATCCCGTAGCTCCAAACATCACTGGCGGTACTAAACCTCTTGTACCTTATTGCTTCCGGTGCCGTCCAACGCACGGGGATCTTGCCGCCCTGTGGAAAACGTTGTGCACTCGTGAGCAAACGAAAAGATAAAGAAAGAACATTAAATGTGAAAGAAGAAACGACTTTACCAAGAACGCATTAGTACAAAGAAATCTGATAATCAAAGAACAGAGAAGACAATCAGAGGAGACTGGGGTCACGAAAGGGGGAAGAGTGGCGGGGAGACTTTAAGTTGAGGTAAAAGTTAAACAGGGCAGAAGTGAAGTAGCAACAAAGTATGGAGGTAAAAGATGGACAGAGATGCGTAGTTAAGGAAGCGACAATAGAGATAAAGTGCAGTTGGGGGAGGTTGGCAGTGAAGTGTAGGCAGGAAGTAAAATAAAGGCAGGAGGGGCGAATGTGTGGAGAGTTTTATTGGAAGATAGTAGTAAAGTGGAAGCAAAAGGTAAAATAAAGGCAGGAGGGGCGAATGTGTGGAGAGTTTATTGGAAGATAGTAGTAAAGTGGAAGCAAAAGGTAAAATAAAGGCAGGAGGGGTGAATGTGTGGAGAGTTTATTGGAAGATAGTAGTAAAGTGGAGACAAAGGGTAAAATAAAGGCGGGAGGGGTGAATGTGTGGAAGGTTTATTCATGGCAGTGAAGTGAAGGAAGAAGGTAAAATGAATGAGGGAAAGGTGAATATGTTGAAGGTTTAGTGGAGTTTGGCAGTGAAGTCGAGACAATAGCAGAAACATACTGATAGAAGGCAAGTGATGTAAATAAAACCCTATAAATTGCACACTTATGTTTACAGCTTTAACAAACTAAGAAGTTGATAATTTTAGTCCAATTTGTTAACTTGAGAACTCAGCGGAAAAAAAACTTAATGTTGGTAAAGTGCTTACCTGAGTCTGATACTCGGAGTCTGGATTGTCCTCTTCAAGTTCCCTGGACAGACCAAAGTCCGCCACTTTACAAATCATGTTTTCTGATACTAGAATATTTCGTGCTGCAAGGTCCTGTAACAAAAAGAACACATTTTAACTATGACTTGCTCTCCTTTTTAAGTATAATGTGCATAACTTCTCATTGTGAAGCTGAGGGTTCATTGTGGTTTTGTATTCACAAATTAAAACAGTAGAACTGGATTTTTTACTTTCCTTGAAGAGAGGCTGTTGTATGGCTGCAACTTCGCCTGAATCAATGAAGGCACATCTGTTTCAAATTCAGAGAATATATCCAGATGATAGAAATATAAAGAAATACCGTATCAGCAGAAAGTCGCATCAGTGAAGTGATGTGATATCACAATTCTATTGTACTCCAAGGCCTTCATTAATGAAAAAAATGCGTATTTTACCCAAAAATATAATTTCGGACGGAAACGTTGACATGCTCTGCGTCCTTGGGACGCAGAAGATTGACAGCCAAAATTAAAACTAGAATGAGCAAAAGTGGAAGTCCTTTTGTCCAGTGCAGTAGCAATAGTAACATAGGCTGAAATAATGCTTTTTACATTTAGGAAATCAAACTAAATTGTAAGCTGGTCAAGTCATTCCCCTTGCTTAGGTGGAACTTCTATTGGTTGGCTTGGGACCCCTAATGATTTTTAAATGTACGTGATATGTATATAGTATAATTTTTTAATATATATTAGACTTGTTTTAACAGATGTAGAGCTACTCTGTAGATATGTTACTAATAAATCATTATCATCATCATCATCATCATCAGACCTCTCTTAAAATCATCTACTGAAAACCCTGTACCCCATCATGAAGTTAAAAATTGTAGCCACTGTTGTAGTATCTTCGAAGTTTTGATAGGGTTCTTTTATGGTTGACCGTATGTGTTGGTTGAGGTTTTTGGTGTGGTGCTCTGTTTCGAAAACCAAACTGACTGTTCTGACATTGGCAAAACCTGAATCAGGTGTTCGTTGATGTGATTATAATTACAGACAACAGAACATGAAGTCATCTTCGCTCGTTTTTCTCTCTCCACATACGTACAGTTCTTGTTCTGATGCGTGTGATGACTGTGAAATGTCTTGAAGAGCCGTAAGTGCAATGACTGGCTTATTTCTTGCACGTGATAAAAGATCACAAGATCACCTGACACAAATCAGCCAACTCAAAAATGACAAAGTCAATAAAACCAACCCTGTGGATGAAACTCATGTCAGCCAAGTAGGCCATTCCTGAAGCCACGCCTCGCGCCATTCCAAGCAGCTGCAGTGATGTCAGTTCACCATCATGGTCCTAAAGTGCAACACAGTCAGAGAATCATAATAAGAACAAACTAGACATAATGAAAAATCAATTACGTTACAAAATCAAAAGTGAAATGCTAATTTTTTTGCCCCATATTTCTCGCTTTAGTAACTTCAATTAGTTCTGTTTATCAAATGGAAAGAAAAGCCTTATCTTCCCTTGTACTCGTTATCTGAATATTTTAAAGGGTTACAACTTTAGACAATAGGCCTTTTCTAAGTTCGAAAAGATAGCCAAGCCTTTGTGTGAATACGAGGCTAAGGAGTGACCTGCAACTGGTAGAAAAGTGAAACTGTAGAACAAGGACAATGAGTTACATATCAATGCACGGCCATCGCAAACCCTTGAAGCTGTATACAAACTATGAAACAATGCTCCACGTATTTCTACCGAGACCTACATTTGCATCTTACAAACACAAATACTAATAAAGAAATTTATGTAGAAAAGACAAAATAACACGTTTCCAATTAAGCAAGCTCTTTGTCTTTTATTATACAAATCGTCTGTGCTTCAGCTCATTTCAGGGAAACTAAATTCAACTAAAAACAGAGGCAACGAACAGTATTGAATCATAGAGTATAAACATAAAAGCTGCCTATCACAAACACAGGTCTTTTTTCCTAAAACTCTAAAAAGAAAAACTAAAAATACCCGAAGGAAATGATCCAATGAACCGCTTTCCATGAACTCCAAGACAATCATCAATGGTGAAACTATAACGGTAAAAACAGTAATAATTATTTTATTTAAAAAATATTGGAAACATTCCTCTGCTACAAGTTATTTATATAGGGTTCATACAGATTTTGGCGGGAAAAATTCAAGTATACTTTCAAGAACTACTGCCAAGAAATTTAAGCACTGATAAATCTAAAACACAAGCATCAGGAAGTGATCATATTTTACTTCTTGATAACACTGAGTAATTAATCACCGAAGTGGAGTTGAATATACTCGGCTTTCATCGACACTGAGGTGAATAATTACATTAAAAAATACCGAACCAGTGACAACACGAACTCTAACGACAGAAAGTGATTAGCTAATATTTAATACGTGACAAAAATGCGTAGCTATTGACTTCTATTATTGATTTTCGAGATTTAAACTTGCTAACTTACAGATTAAGATAGGTCTATCAGCAAAGTTCAGGAAACATTTTCAAGCACTCCTTCATGAATTCAAGCACTTTCAAGCCACTCCTTCGTGAATTCAAGCACTCCAAGCACTCCGTGAATTCAAGCGCTTTCAAGCACTCCTTCGTAAATTCAAGTACTTCACCCGGCACGCACTCCTTCGTGAATTCAAGCACATTCAAGCACTCCTTCGTAAATTGAAGCAATTTCAAGCGCTCCTTCGTGAATTTAAGCACTTTCAAGAACTCCTTCGTAAATTGAAGCACTTTCAAGCGCTCCTTCGTGAATTCAAGCACTTTTGAAGCACTCCGTCGTAAATTCAAGTACTCCTTCGTGAATTCAAGCACTTTCAAGGCCTCGAACTTAAATTTTAAAATTCAAGCACTGTCAAATACTTGTGTGAACCCTGGTTATATATAAGCGCCGGTAATATAATGACAGATATTTGCCTCAGTTTGGCTTCAATTAATAACTTAAACAAAACAAAATCAATGACAGAAGTTGTTCGAATGATTTGACTGTTTTCTAACTTACCCTTTGTGATGACTCCCTTCAGCTGCACGACATTAGGGTGGTCGAACTGTCCCATAATTGATGCCTCTGAAAGGAAGTCGTCCCTGTTTTTCATGCTGGCGCTGGACTGGAGAAACCAAAGAGAGTCAAGTCAGAACCAGTAGACAAACGTCTGCTGTCATGTTACTGACGACCCATTTCTACTCCTGGGTGGCGAGAGACAAAGTTGGGAAACGTCTCTTGTCTAAGGAAACAACACGATAGCTGGGACTGGACCCCCAACTATCGACCTACATATCTGAATTCCAACGCGACAACCACTATCGCAGGAAAACATTTTCGAAAACAAACATGGGTGGCTATAAATTGTCTATCAGTTGAAATTTAGCGGTGAGCTAGAGAAACTTGGGTTTAGTAAGGCGGGATCAGGATGAAAATATTTATGGTAGCAGGATGGCGGGGGATGGAATGAACAATTGTGGCAGGATGCAGGATGGAAAAAGAACTCATGTTGGACCCTCCGTTTACGGAACACGTGCATTTGTAATGAAATTCAAATTCAATTCAATGCATTACTATGAAAAATCCCTAACTCTCCTAATACTTTACGTACAAAAACGATTTGCACTCGTGAAATGACTTAAGCACGGCTATCAAAATAATATAAGAAAAAACAAACAAATAATTCAACCTCAATGAGTGATTTGTGGCGTTATATAGCCTTTCTATAAACGATATCAAATATAGCAAAACTTGTCGTGACTTTCCAGGCTAATGTCGAATCGTCCATCTTGAATTGATAATTCTAAAATTACTAAAAATAAAATTTCAAAACATATCAATATCAACTTGAACTGTCTCCATGGCACTATTTGGATCAGATCCAAACATCACGTAAGCTGTTCTTGGGAGGTCTATTTATAGGTTCAAATTTTATCATAAACAACAGGCCATTTCCGAATTACGCTCGACTGCCGACAAACACAAACATCAAGCCGAGGCCACGTGCTCAAAAATACAGCAAATGTATGAAAAGTGAGCACTTGGCCTCGACTTGAAGGTTTTGTTTGTGAACAGTGGAGCGTAATTCGGAAATGGTCTATTAAAAGCTATATGAGCTTGAAGTTCGATGTGTGTGGAGGGGATTGTTGTATTGTTTTAAATAAAAAGGTTGCAAATGTACCGCCACCAGTAAAATATACATGTATAAACGCAAAACTTAAAAGACAAACCTTAAGAGTCTTAATTGCCACAGTTTCAGTCTGGCCATCTTCCATGCTTAGAGTTCCTCTGTAAACTTCCCCAAACTCTCCTGCAAAAATAAAAACAAATGAGATGTGCAGCAAAACATATGTTAAATGTAAAGAGAGCTTCGTAACAACTTTCACTATTTCGACAACTGTAATTTCACAAGCCTGAAAAAAAACAGGATTTTAGGCCACTCTTTGCCCTAAGGCAGCTTTCTTGCGACATTTGTGATATTTTTGATAATATCAGCGTCTGCACCTTGAAATTTTAAAAACCCGATAATTAATCCGATAATTAGATCACAGACTGGAAAGGCAATTAGTTAATGTAATAAAAGGAGTGCCAAATATAAAAACTGTTGTTGTTTTTGTTGTAAAGGAAGCCTGTTGAATATTTTCAGGTTTTTTGGATGAGCTTTCAGGGCGGGGAAATTTTAGTTTTGGGAATTTTTAGAGAAGTTTAAAAATTAATTTTGAAATCAATATTTGATAGAAAAACACCAAACTGTCCGCTAACCGAAGCTGCATTAGTGCATGGTCAGAAGGGCAGTTTGGTGTTGGAAATTTTGTACTCAAAATTCTTCTCATTCAAATACTTCTTTTAGCTCAATCACTATCCACCAAAATTTCAGGTAGAGGGTAGCCTTAAATATAAAAAAACCAGGAAGTTTCACAAAGGACTTAAAACTGTATTTCGAGCTCACCTCCTCCAATTAGCTTTTCAGCCTTCAAGGAGCTCTTGTCGATCTCTGTTGCAAAAGTTCTTAAAGCGTCTAATACGTCACCATACGTACTGGGATCAATGTAGAGTCGCTGTCCTGCCAGAGGAAGTAATTCGTGGCCTGTTGACAATGGCTACTGATCAGTTTACAATATCACTTACAGTCTGAGAAGTTAATGCAGAAGTTTCAAAGACGCAGTGCTGAATTTTATAATAATTATATCAGTAATAATAATAATAATAAATAAATAAATGTATATTGCCATATCCACTAACTGCACCGGCGCTTTACAATC
>JAOCNB020107895.1:0-11274 GCA_026546465.2 Palythoa caribaeorum | reverse complement strand
AAGAGACTGCATTGTTCATTGTGTTGGTCTTATTTCATAAGGGGTAATTGCAAGGGAGTAGAAATATTTTGAAAAACTTTAATTTAGAGAAAACATTTTTCAAGGTAGTGGACCCCCAGCTGCAAAAGGCCTAAAAAAATTGAAAGTCCCCTATATTTATTATAAAGAATTGCCAAGCGCTTCTATTGACTACAATATTTCAAAGTTTCTCTTTTTTCAGCATAGACTGTGGCGATGGCTTGTTCGATGACACTTGGAAAAAAACTCGTGGCCAACTGCAGACCAGGGCATTCAAATTACTAAATAGCCCGCAGTTTAATTTTTTCAATCAATTCAAGAAAGATACAATAGTTTATCAACTGGAATTTTGCTATATTTATTAAGAATCGTCAAACTTTTCTATTGACTACATTTACAACATGGTTATATTTCAACGTTTTATCTTTTCTGGCCATATAATAGCGAGCGACAGCTTGTTCGACGGTACTTTGAAAAAAATTGTGGTCAATTGCTGGCCAGGGTCTCAAATTACTGAATGGCCCTACAATCAAATTTTTTTTCCAACACAGAATTATCGCTAAAAATGACGCTAAAATTTTAAGAAAAGGGTATTTACAAAATAAACTGTATTAATTTCGAATTGAAGTCTTCGTTAGAATGAGCTAATATTCAGGCTATAAAGGCATATTTTATGGTCAAATCTTTATTTTTTTTATTCCACTGGTTTTGAAATTAAGGGTTGTTTTGTTTCTTTTTAATAGCACACGAATTTTCGCATGGTTGAACTCAAATTTTTACCGCCAAACCTTAAGCCAATCAGCAACGATCGGCGGTATAATTATTCCTAATCATTTCGCAACTGCTACTGCAAGTGAATGTCCGCTAGAACAATGAGGCATTCTTAGCGATGTTACAAAACATTTTGACCATTTTGCCAGTTCACGAGCATGGACACAAAAGGAAAGCTTCGGAAAAGTCAAGAGTGGCAAAGGGCTCCAAAAAGGTGAAAACATCGCCAAAAAGCCTGACCTGGTTGACCAGGCGATATTTTTTTGACACCCCACCCCAGCCTCCCGGGGTGCATGTGAAAACTATTTTTTCTTCACCACGGGTACCCGGGGTACCTCACCTTCGTGGAGTGCCCCTTTTCCGTGTGAAAAGCCCTTATTTATATGTTACAACCCAAAAAGATAGTTTATTTGTTACCTATGACGTTTGAGAGTCCACCGCCAAAAAAGTCCTAATTATCCTCACTCTATACTACCTCGGTCCCACATAAAAGTTTATTCTTCTGAACCAAGATAGCTTTATTCCGCCAATGGTCTTCCCTTTTTCAAAACTCTAGATCTACCTTTGTTGATGAAAATATTGTTCCACGTTAATTTTAAAGGTTGATCACGGTCAGTTCTTCCAAAATTTGCTGCATGCTCGGTCTTTCCTCTGGGTTTTTCTTTGTGCAGTTTCTAATCAGATTTCTGATGCCATTGTCAGTTACTGAAGCAATCTGGAACCTTCTTTGACGTGGATCAGGTTGCTCACAATGAAACATCTCACACAGCAGTACGCCAAAGCTGTACACATCCATCTGATATCGAAAGTGGAAACGTTACTACAAGTATGTTTGTCAAAAATATATTGTAATGAAGTATAAAACAATAACATATATTTATTTATATATGTCTAAAGACGTGTCATTGTACAAAACTGAAAGATTAATTTACACCCCGGCCAATTCCTACATAACCCTATATATAGAATAGTTGTCTTTCTTAAAAAAAACTTCAACATTTCTACATTCTAACTGCAGTCATAGATTTCTTGTCTATTATGTTACATAATGTAAAGTGTCATTTTTAACCAGTGGAATCCAAAATAAAACTGTACGGTATTGTAATTTATTACAATTTCTTTAGAACTACTGGGTTGAGTTACGTAATTCAGCAGCAAAATTAAAACAATTCAGCTGATTAAGCAAAGGGGGAGCGTTCAAGTTGACGCAAATACAGTTTTTTAAATGATCCACGAAGGTACAATAGGGAAAGACCGATCGAGACTGTCTTTGGAGGTGTGGTCGACAAGGGAATTTAAACGGCATATAAATGAACTTTCAAATGAATGATTATATGCTAGGTGGCGAAGAAAATGGTGGGTCACGTACTCAAGCTATTTTCAGATGATAAGTTAAGCCACGCAATAGAGAGATTGCTCGACAAATTATTTTCTGATTTCGCGTTAGCTACCTGCAAGCAAATACGCACGTACGTACCTAAAACTCCACCAGAAAAAATTGAAGATAAACAGACGTACGTAGTTCAATAAAACGCTATTCATGGATGTTCACTTGTCTAATTGCTACTAAATCATATATGACAAACATCAAAGGAGAAAGAGGAAAACTAAACTAATTTCTAAGAAAACCACCTAACAAACTAGGGCCTCTGCGTGAATCGGTGCGTAGCCCTGCAGAAAAATTCCTGGCTATGTGCATGGTTAATGCCAGTCACACACCCAAATCATGCCTCGATCAAAATTGCCCATATATTTTAAGTCGCGCAAAATTTGCTTGATTATAAAAAATATATCCATGATATCTGTTACCTTTGGTGTTTGTGTTGAGGTGCCTGCTTCTGGGGCGGCGTAGATTGCTGCGCCAGGGTTCCCTGTCATTGACTGACGCATAACATTAGCTGTACCGTAGTCGGACACTTTCGCTCGCCAATGTCTGGCCCCTTTCCACAGTAGCACGTTACCGCTACTGATATCGCGGTGAATAATTGCCGATGGTTGAAACAAGTGAAGGTAATTCAGCGCTTTAGCAGTATCGGCTGAAATAACCAGATATTCATCTTTGGACAGCGTGGTCTTATGGTTAGCTCTCTCTTCGAGAAGATCTCTGAGGCTCCTCTCCATTAATTCCATAACAATTAGTGGATTTCTGAGGTCCACTGTAGCTCCAATAAACTGCAGGAGATTTGGGTGTCTGCATCTGGACGCCACTGTTATCTCCCTCTCAAAAAGACGACGATTGTGATCAGATAGAATCAAGCTATGTAACTGTTTTACAGCCACTCTGCATCCACGAAACTCTCCTTTTCGAACCACTCCATACGCTCCCCTTCCCAGCTCTTTTTCTAACAAATGTATTTCATTACTTTCAATGGCCCAATCGGGAGTAGTGTCTCGGGACCGTACTTCCTGTAAGGCCCGTTGAAGTTGGCTGTTTTCGTTCTCTGCTAATTCCAGTCGATCTTCCAAGCGTCCATTTTGTTCTAGTTCTTGCCGGAGAATTTGACTCGTGTTTTGTTCTTCAGCTAGTTCTTGCCGGAGATTCTGATTCAAGTTTCTTTCTTCAGTTAGTTCTTGCCGGAGATTTTTACTCGTGTTTTCTTTTCCAGCTAGTTCATGCCGGAGATTCTGATTCAAGTTTCGCTCTTCAGCTAGTTCTTGCCGAAAATTCTGATTCAAGTTTCGTTCTTCAGTTAGTTCTTGCCGGAGATTTTGACTCGTGTTTTCTTCTCCAGCTAGTTCATGCCGGAGATTCTGATTCAAGTTTCGTTCTTCAGCTAGTTCTTGCCGGAGATTCTGATTCAAGTTTCGTTCTTCAGCTAGTTCTTGCCGGAAATTCTGATTCAAGTTTCTTTCTTCGGTTAGTTCTTGCCGGAGATTCTGACTCGAATTTCCTTCTTCTGCGACTTCTTCTCTCAATGCGGAAATTTCCTCTGGAAGTGCTTGAATCGTTATTTGTTTTTCACAGTTCCCTATCTCGAGGGCGTTGAGATCTTGCTGTATCGCTCGTGAGTTTCGTTCTTCTGTGCCTTCTTCAATAATGGAGATTTGCTCTCTTTCAGACGTGCCGCCTGTATCAATTTTAGTATAAGATTTAGTTTGATTGTATAATCATTTCAACCTAAAATATACGAAGACTGGCCTAGGTAATTCTATATACTAATTACAATTTTGAGACGGCAACACCTCAAAATATTGACGGCTAGTTGGGAGAGAATATATTCCGTATTGGGCGGAGTCGCGCAATGACGGTGATTTTTATTCGAGATATATTTTTGATAATGACGTAAATATTAAAGCTGACTGAATACGACAGTTAAAATGGGGGAAGGTAATTCAAAGGTGACTTTAAGACAGCATCAATACGGCGTGAAATTGAAACGCGATGAACTTCGATATAAATGAGACAGCCGATACAATGATAAGGGTTTGAAGCGTTGTATTTGATATAAAAAATCCCAATGTTGTTTGGGTCTCTGCTAATCTGTGCAGCAGATGTTCCAGCGACAGAATCCTGTCGACCAAAAGATGCTAAGACAACGTAAATTGGCAGTTCCTAATCCATACTTAGAGCGAATGTATAGTGTTCGCTTTAAATACTGCCATAAACAGTGTATATACGAAATGCCACTCAAACACACAATCACGAATTCATACCCCACCTGTACCCTCAGTTTGTCTTGTTTGATATGGTAATCACACATCGTTGCGAACTAGTAAAATAAATGAGACAAGAAAATGCCAACTCGAATTTCCCCGTGCCCCACCCCGCACGGTTCATTTTTTGCAAGTGACGGTTAGGTCGGTATCCAGACTGATCGGATATCGAGTGATCACGCTGGCGGTTTTGTCTACAAACTGCCAAATTTGGGAGATTTGGAACGTGTGTCGAAGGCCAGATATAATTTTTCTTCGTGAAAAATTTGAAAGTCTTTATATGTGGTATCATTTATAGGCATACACATGGCAATCTAGCTTCCTTTATGGATTTCCTCAATTCTACAATTCTACAATTGACAAAATCCATAGAGAAAAAACGCTATGTGCTATCCTGGGTGATTTCAACATTGATCTTCTAAAATATGAATCCCACCAACCTACTGATAATTTTATTAATTCCGCTGGCACATTCTTTTTCCACCCTTACATTCTTCAACCACAAAATATTGACGGCTAGTTGGGAGAAAATAAATTCCGTATTGGACAGAGTCGCGTAGTAACGGTGATTTTTATTCGACATATAACTTTGATAATGACGTAATTAGTAAAGCTGTCTGAACACGACAGTTAAAACGGTGGAAGGTAATTCAAAGGTGACTTTAAGACAGCATCAATACGGCGTGAAATTGAAACGTCATAAACTTGGATATAAATGAAACAGCCGATACAATGATAACGGTTTGAAGTGTTTTATTTGATATAAAAAATCCCAATGTTGTTTGGGCCTCTGCTAATAAGACAACGTAGATCGGCAGTTTGTAATCCATACTTAGAGCCAAGTATAGTGTTCGTTTTAAATAAACAGTGTGCGAAATGCCACTCAAACACACAATCACGAATTCATACCCCACCCGTACCCTCTGCTAAATAACTTTGGAAATGACAACTTTTTCTTTCAGTCTGTCTTGTTTGATATGGTATTCACACATCGCTGCAAAGTAGTGAAATAAATGAGACAAGAAAATGCCAACTCGAATTTCCCCGTGCCCAACCCCGCACGGTTCAAATTTTACAAGTGACGGTTAGGTCGGTATCGAGGCTGATGGGATATCAAGTGAAATTGAAAAAGAGTGATTTCTGGGGATTTACGAGCGGTATTTGTGAGAGCGGTTGTTCGTCAGGTCTCCTACCTTGTCTTTCTTTTCGGTTCTCACTTCGTGTAGAGGACACAGGATTTAACAAGGTTTGTGATTAGCTGAAGTGGGGTTGGGGTAAGCTTTATCTTTCTTTTGATTGGTTCAAATGATCTGTGTCCTCTACACCAAGTCAAAGCCTTCTTTTCCCTCCCCATTTACTTTTTGTCGCTGCACCTCAGAAAGGGCTTCTATTCCCCCCAAAAGCAAAATAGATGTAAGAAATAATGATTACCAAAGAACAGAATGTTAAAGAAACGATTATATTTCATTTCTAAGCAACAATTTTCAAAATTCAAATTTTCCATACATTTGCTTAAATTCGGTTGGCGTTCAAGTATAATGGGAGCGGTGGCTCCAATTTAGTTAATATTATTATTATTATTATTATTATTATTGTTACTTGGCATACTAATTCTATACAAATACCCACGATTTTACACATAACTTGCTGTTTGCTCTTTGCACTTATTTTTAGGATAATTATATTATATTATTGCTAGTTAATTAATTAAACAAAGCACTGCCTGCCTTCAACAGCTATGGTACCTGCCGAAGTGAATATACTGTGAATTGAAATTTTAGTGATTGGAAATAAAGTGAACTGAAAAGACGTTTTTCTAGCGTCGATATATAACGTTCTTCAGAAACTTATAACATAGATTTTGTTGTGCTACAACCTAATAAACTACGTAAACTGGCAATGCGCTGTGGCGTCTTTTCAAAAAAAGATATGACATAAGAAATGTTATTTTTCTCTCCAAAAGGTAAAAAAAATTGCACAAAATTTAAGTATTACATTTAATTATCTTATCAATCACCGGAGCACGGGAGTTACTTAAGCACGTAAAAATAAAATAAAAAATAACATGTTACAAGCGAGAGAATGTAATTGTTCCTCTTTTTGTGGATGTTTTAGACAAATCTTGTAGGTGCATTTCCCGTAGAATGCTAGCGTAATAGAACTAAATTAGCAACCAATAAGAACAAAACCGATGTATTCCTTTTTAATTAGAAGTTTTCGTAATTAGTTATTGTATACAAGCATGCAGTATTTTGCAATAAAGAAAAAGCATCAGTTTAAAGCAGATCAGTACATAATTCTCTACATTTGTACAACCGTTTTTTTAAATAAAGCAAAATTGATTATTAGCAAAAGGTAGAATTGACTCTAGAGAGCTGAACTGTCTTTTATCAGTAATTGGTGGCCTATTATCTTACTATATGCCAGGCTATAATCTCTGCAAGCTTAGTATTTGCTAGTCACCGTAAAACAAAATTAACCCAAAAATACGCAGAATCAATGCGCACTCAAGAGAGTGCAGTTTGACCTTGCCCCCAGACCCTTGATAGGATCACTCGGTAAATCTACTCTGCTCCCTCAATTACCATGAGCCTCCGGCTCTGTTACGTAATAAAATAAGGACATATAGGCCCTTGTTAGATTCTACGAGTTGCTTTTCGATTTTTGTTAGGCTGTTTTTAAATTTTAGGCCGACCTTTAAGTCCCTTAAAGGCCAGCGTTGTGGTTGGCGCAGAGCTAGAGGTAAGATCTCTGCCTTCTCACCACGAGGTCCCAGGTTGACCCCCGGCTCAGCCCAGTATTGAACATTTGTGTGACCTTCTTTTTCGCCAAAGTACAGGACTCTGATTTCTGAAGCTTTGACATTTTCTCATATTTTTAATGATTTGGAACACGTCCCGTTATGATTTTGTGGCAGAATACACTTCTTAATTCTTTAAGATTCTCGAAATAATACTCGTTGTTCTCTGCCCGAGAAAAGCGTTTTTGTTTTCGAAAATTGTCGCAAAACCCAAAACATATTTCATTCACGCAATTAAAATATTGATTAGCACTTTGCTGATCAATCTCTCATGCGAATGATCGGGTTCTAAATATCACCGGGCCCCAACAGAAATAGCAGTTTTCAAATCATTTTTGCTTAATTTTCAAACGTTCCTCACTGGATTTCTGAAATAATGAATTTAATAGCGCGGATTGATATTATTGTCTCAAGAAAAGCGTTCTCTAAATATCAAACGCTAAATTACAACTGGCTTGGTGTCCTTAATATCATTTAAACTGCAGACACTGCACGATGGAATAATTCTAGATTATATGGTCAAGTATAAATATAGTACTAGATCCAAATTTAACAAATACAGTAAGCAAATCACAAGAAACGATAAAAAGACAAGATGATATAAAATATACAACCTTCTTGCGGTAAGGATGGAAACTTAAGTCGCTCCTGGTTCGTTTGTAGCAGAGCAGGTCTAACTCTTTGGTTTGCACATTTGAAAGCCACAAGCCAGAACACAGAAACCCAATCTTCACATATTGGCAGAGCTTGCTTCCCGATATCTCCAGCAGGTACACATTCGACATCACACTTAACCCCATTTTCCCTTAGGCAATGATGGTGAGCATCTGTGAACAGCTTCAATCTCCCCTTAAAATATTCTTCTTCAGTTCCTTCGTATGAGGAGTTTGGCCGTACTTCATTTGCAAACGTGAGGACAATCAATGCATTTTTCCAAATTTCAATCCCAAGTTTCCTAATAACTTTCTCTATTGCTCTTGCGTCTTGGGGTCTGAATCGCCCCTCAGCCATTGATGTGCAGTACAACAGTAAATCGATATCTTTAATGTTATCAACAATTTGTTGCAAGTAGAATTCTTCGTGTTCACTCCCGTCTTCTACTCCGGGTGTATACCAGATGTTGATTTTAATTCCATGTTTTGTTGTCGTATACAAAGCAGCTTTCGTCGTGCCTGGAACACGTTTATTGCTTTCGTTAGCCTTGAATTCACCAATAAGAGCATTCAACAGCCTTGAATTTCCGACTCCTGTTTTACCAACAAGTGCGATTGTCATCGAATCTTTACCATTTAATTCGAAAAACGTTTTGAATTCTCTCGCAATGTGATAGAAACTAGTGTGTGTGTCCTTTAGTAACGAACGGAAAACTTGTTCTAAACGATTTTTGTACTGCGTTTCTCTGGTGGTCCGCTTGATTTGTTCGTTTATAATTTTGAAAGCCATCATCCAGAAGACCTGACGCCAATCTTGACATATAGGCAGACTTTGTTCCCTGACATCTCCGACAGGTACACAATCAACATTATACTCAACCCCAAATTTCTTAAAGCATTCAAGGTAAGAAACTGTAAAACACCTTAATCTCTCGATAAAATATTTTCTATGATTTCCTTTGTAGTCTGAGTTTGGATTTACTCTATTTGCAAACGTGAGGACAATCATTGCATTTTTCCAAAGCTCAACCCCAAGTTTGTTAATAACTTTCTCTGTTGCTTTCTCGTCTTGGGGTCCGAACCTTAGGTCGTCCATCCTCACGCAGTACAGCAGTAAATCGATATCTTTGCTGTATTCAACAATTTGTGTCCAGTAGAATTCTTCGTCTTCACTGCCTTCCTCTTCTCCGGGTGTTTTTAAGATTTTGATGTTAAGGCCGTATTTCGATGTGGTAAACCAAGGTGATTTCGCCGTTCCTGGAACAAATTTATTGCCTTCTTGTGCTTTATTACTGCTGATTAGAGCATTCACTAGCCTTGACCTTCCGACTCCTGTTTCCCCGACCATTACGATTGTTATGGATTTTTTTCCATTTGCGATAATCGTTTTGACTTCCTCCACAAATAGATATCGAGTATCGGAACTTTCCTTTTCAAACGAATTGATAACTTCTTCTAAACGGGTTTTGGACTGCGTTTTACCCATTGTTAAGTAGTGCTAACCAGTTAAGAGTCTCCTTAATGCAACCACAGAATGATAAATATTCTTGTTTCCATGAGAACTGAGAAGGGACTCAGTCCGAGAACATAATTTTCCGAGAAGTCGGAATTTCCGAGGGACAATTTCCGAGTTGTTTACCTTTCTGAGAACAAACGTAACGAGGCGTAACTTTTGTCCGCGGTGGAATACGTATCGTCTTTGATTTCGTCAATAAATTCCGACCTTCAGAAACTATTTGTTCCTTGACCTTTATATGTTAATGTTATATTATAATGTTAATGATCTGGTAAAACTTATTGTTGACTAGTAACATTGCAAATGAATCATTTTGGATTTATTTTATAAAATTCAAGTTAAGATCTCGGAAGTTTAATTCTCGGAAAGTTTTCTTCTCGGAAATTCAACATCGGAAATATTTACAGCAGATCTCAATTGTCAGTTTAATGACGCAAGTTCAAATATCCGTTGACATGACATTACGTTGCTACGAGAGGATCAAGTGTTGCGATATTAAAAAGCAGAAGGACCGCAAGTTAAAACTGACCGTTGGCCATGGGTCAGCGCACTTGTAAATTGTGGCGAGTGATTAAAAAATGGACGATCAGGAAAGCCTCTTTCATCAGAATTTTTGAGCTACAGTTGTAAAAGAACTGCAGTTTCTTCCTTTTTCTTCTTCCCTCCAAAATAACAAGTGTTTTTTTTCCCGATTAGCAACACGTGATCTTCTGTCTTGCAACGTAATTGCCGTTCAATACGTTTGACAAAGAACGGTTGAAATCACTTCAATTGAAATCCGCTGTAATACTCGAACATTTTTCTTCTCCGACATTTGATATCTCGTAACTATTTATGTTAAAGCCTTTTCTTTGCTTTCGAAAGTTAACATGGCTGGAAATTATGGTCACTTGCGAGAATTTGGACGGAAGCCCACTTTTGTGTCAGAAATTAGAAAGAAGTTTGATAGATAAAAGATCAAATTTTGATTGTCGTATTGGGAGAATCTGGGGCAGGAAAGTCGCGACTGATCAACAGTTTGCTTGGTAAAACTAACATGGCGAGCGAAGGACACTCTCTGAATCCAGAGACGATCAAAACATCATCCATACAAAATCAGAGAAGGAGAAATTGAGATAATACTTTACGACACCCCAGGATTAGACGGTACAGTTGATGAAGTAGAGAAAACTACAAGGTTGATTGAAGAGAAAATTGATGGAGAAGTCGATGTCTTTTTATGGTGCGTGCCTATGAATACAACGATTATTGATAAACGTGAAAAACAAACATTTAAGATAATCTCTACAGTGTTCGAGCCAAACTTTCTGACTAAGACAATAGTAACACTGACTTTTGCTAATTTAATATCGGGATACGGACAACCGAAGGTTGAAGAAGTTTTCAGTGACACAATTACCCTGTTCGAACAAAAGTATCGCAACTATCAAATTGATTTGAGCACAGACGATAGTGGATTTAATATACCAGTTGTTGCCGCAGGCGACTCTGAAAACTTTATTCTCCCGGGTTGTGAAAACTGGCTCCAATCATTCAGCGAAAAGGTTATATCCTTTCTTCAACGAAGTGGAAGGCTTCAACCAAATCTATCTGACTTTGCTCAAACAAACACACATATGCAAAACATGTCTGAAGCTTTCAGATACGTGAAAAGCCATTTCGCGGATCATCAAAACTAAGGTGATTATGTTAATTTAATGAACATGTTTGAAAAGTTTTTAACCGATGGCAGGAAATCCATAACTTTTATTCTTGTCGGAAAGACTGGAACTGGTAAATCACGACTAGTTAACGCTTTGATTGGGAAGGACATTGCCAAAGAAGGTCACCAGCTAAACTCGGAAACCAAGCAGGTTGCCCCA
>JAOCNB020107863.1:0-11275 GCA_026546465.2 Palythoa caribaeorum | reverse complement strand
TATAACGATATTTCTAGAAATTTTCCTACAATATCGTTATACCAGGAATCTCGGTATAACGATATCCCGGTTTAACGGTATAATTTTGACGTCCCCTTGGCATATCGTTAAACCGGGATTCCACTGTAGAATAGTGCTTCAACTTTGGCGACCTTTCGCTTTTGCCACAAAATCTTGTCATATTTTGAATTGTTAATTTTGGCTTAGTCTTAAATTACTTTAAAGTCGTGAAAGCATGACGAAGAGCAGATCGCAGACCAGTTCCAAGTGACTCAAACGCCGGTTTAACAGAAATTTCTCTAAATTTTTCTAACATGCAACATCAACAGGTAAGATCTGATTTAAGCTCTTGTAACACACATTGTTAGTAGCAGCAGTCTAACAAACGAGAAACTGAACATTGTTTTTTGTCTGTTTCTGTATGATTGATCGGTATCTGCGTGTTTTAACTTGAAGGAAAACAGACACAAAGAAATTGGTCTCACATTCGTTTATGTTTTTGCTTTGATCTACCCCTTACGTTTTAAATAAGAAGTTAAACCTGGTCAGTTTCTCGAATGCGAAGTTCTTGAAAACGAAACCTGTATGATTCTTTACTTCTCGTCAGTCAGTTGGCGGTCAATAGTCCCATTTCACGCTTAATTAGCGTTACACTAGGAAATGTTTGATTTATTCAAAGAAGGAATTTCGTCACATCTGTGGTTTCAAGCTTCAAACACACGTATAAACTGCTAATTTTGTGCGTTAAAGTGAATTTCCGAGCTGTCCCTTAGCTAAATGCCGTACTGCTAAAAAGTAACATTATAAACATGCAAATTAGCTACAATTATGCGTATAAGTTCTGTAAAGGACTGCTCGTTTTTATATCGCAGAGGGGGGAAAGGGAAGGGGAGAGGAAAAAAATGGAGGGCGAGGGGGGAGGGGGTTAGTGGTTTTTTAATGATTTACTATTTAAAAAAAAAACTTCCTCCCCCCTCAAAAGTATCGGTAAACGTCTTACCCTCCTCAAACATATCACAAAATCAAGATTCCTATGGACCCAAATTTACCCCCTCCGCCATCAAAAAACGGTTTTTTATTTCAAAACATTACGTCCTCCCATAGAAACTACTAACTTCTCCCCCCTGCAATGTAATTTAAGCAAACAGTCCCTTAGCCCTTACAATAGACATATAAACCTGTTAACTAAACAGTTAGCAATGTATAACGTAATTTATAAGCTCAGTTACGAGGGCCAGAAAAACTAAGAAACCATTTTGCAGTTATGTTTGATCAATTTATCATATAAAAGTACGAAAACTTCTGTCAGTCACTTTAAATTTTTTAACATTTGCTATTTTTATCTAAAATACAAATTTTTATATACCAAGTTTTCTCCTTCGAAAAATGTATGACTGATTTTTAGTTTTATCAATTTTTTGTGAAAATGTTCATTCAACTGAAACTGTGTTCATGGCACACCTTAAACATATTTTTAAACGTTCCGACATATAACTCCTGACCTACGGTTCAAGAGCCTTGTCAGTCGCGGCGCCGCAGTGCTTTGGTATAATCGTCTTGACAATATCAAGTCGCTGTTACACGTTGAAATTCTTAGCTGAAACTTGTGTGCAACGACGATGCGAAACAAGTTTCAGCATGCGTTGCACCGTGTAACATAGTAGGTCTTCGTGAAACTTTTTTGAGCTTCCGTTGCGAGACAGGTTTCACGAAAAGTAGAACCGCTTTCTACTTCTGCAACAGTTGCAAAGATCTCAGCGGTGATAAAAGCAAGAAGTTCACCGTGTAACACCACTTGGTGAAACTTGTTTCGCATCGTCGTTTCACACAAGTTTCAGCTAAAAGTTTCAACGTGTAACAGCGGCTTAAATGGATTTAGCTTTAGCTTTTTGTAAAGATACAAAGAGTTACGCTGTCTTGTTTCTAAATAAAGCCTATATTATTATCATTATTTATTATCTAGCTTTAAGGCAAAGATACTCACGAGCTATTTAGGCTAATCGCGATTGGTCAGTGTATATCTTTAATCTACAGTACTTAAATAATTAATTATAAACCTAATTGCATGATTAATTATTAAGCATAACTCAAAATAGTAAAAAAAACTGTAATACAAGAACTAGTATTCTTTTGTTTGAAAATCATGTTTACATCGTTATCAGTTCTTGTAATTTTTTTATTAAATTTGAGTAAAACAACCTGATTAGAATCTTTCATTTCTAATCAAAATACTATAATTTATTCGGAAAATGTTTTAAAATAATAAACAAAAGGCAAGGCATGATGGTTAATGAATAATTCAAAAACCATTTTTATCTCGTGGAGACGAGGTTTTAGACTCGATACACGCTTTTTTTTATAAGAACCAGTAAATTTTGCCGAGTCTCGTTCTTAATTTTTTGGCGATTTCAGCCTCAATTTATTCTTAATTTGTTCTTATTTCTGTGAGCGCTTTTTAATGGAGAAAAAACAAAATAAAACAAGGTATTGGAAAGTGAAACGCCTTGCGCCACACATGTATTGTACCGCTTAATCTAGAGGCGAGCTACCTTCATTGTTTGTGGAGCAGTCTTTACAGTGAATCTTTTTGTTTTATGCTGTGTCGCTAAGTTTTAGTCAATTTTCTACCACAAATCAAGCCTCAGCCTGAGCTTGTTCTTAAATTGTTTTTAAATTTTGGCAAATTTGAGCCTCGTTGTTCTTATAAAGTTGTTCTTATAAAAAAAGCGTGTAAATCCAATGAACCCACCAAACGAATCCGATACTTTTTAAATCCGCTCTCTAGAGTGGAAATTTTGAATACGCTACGAATCCGACTGCCGAGTGGACGCTCTGATCCGGATATGGTTTAACTCGATGTTGAAATTAAACAAGTTAGCACCTAGTCTTTATCGCGTAATTTTTACATGACCACTCGGTTAATAATCTTTTGATATTCAATATGGTGGCCAAACGGAATGTAATATGGGGCATGCTCTGTAGACAAAATTTACAGAGGAGCCCTTAATACTAGAATGAATCCGGATACGTGGAGGATATGTGTGGACGGGCGAATTCAATTTAAACCAATACGCTACATGTGGACGAGAAAATTTTCATACTACCGCCATCTTGGATTGAAAGCGAGGCTGGACAGACATAACAGCCATCTGGGATTTAAAACGAGGCTTGTCGGGCAAACCAAATTCAACGCGGAACTATAGCGTCCTTGATTGTCCATTTTTTTAAACAAAATCCAGACCAATTTTCATTAGATATTCAAAGTATTTCAACCACGAAGATCTCGGCATTCTCCCTCGATATCATCCTTTCTTTGTTTTTCCCGTCCAGCCTCGTTTTCAATCCAAGATGGCGGAAGCGTGAAAAGTCTTTATTGGAACACAAACCTGGATTCCAGGCTCACACGTAAGACCGCTGGAACAATGATGCCCAATTACACAGGGCTCGTGCAGCTTTCTTGGAAGATGGAAACACTTCTGGATGCCCGGATGACAGCTTAATCCTGGTGCACATGGCCTGGTGGCGTGGCATCTTTCCCTGTACTTAGCGGGTTGCCTGCATTTCTGAACTCCTGCTTCGCATGTATTGGGGCTTTTACAGTGGCAAAACACCGAACAACTGTCTCCTGGAAGACCAAATCCATTTCCATGAGGACAATTAAAGAACCAAAATGCTGTTGCTGTATGTCGCGGGTACCTGCTAACGATTACCAGGAACAAAATAATAAATTCCCTTACAAACAACATGTCTGATCTCCTTCTCTCGTAAACCAGCACGGAACGCCAGGCTGCTTTGATTAACTCGAGACAAGTCTCTATTCGTGCTATTCCAATGTGTTTTTGGTAGTAAAGTGTGTTTTAAATTTACCATTTTCGCTCACGATTCCTATAAAAACACTATAAAATTCCAACAGACGAGCTCCATTAATCGCAACAACTATTCAGCATCCACTTGTAATTGGGCATCCACTTCTATGTTTTAGCTGATTAAAAAGTTTAAATTCAGCAAAATGCTCTTCCTATATCTACGGAGATAACTCGGGTTTTTATGTCTTTCTGCTGAAGCAGTTAATAGTGACAAAACTGAGTGGGTTTGTGAGTGGACAGGATTTTGGCACATGCTGAAAAAGACTGAGATCATGTGTAATTATATCACAAAGTGATATAAGCTCTAGGAAACAGGGATTTCTTTTTGAAGTATATATAGTTATTTCCTCTTAGAAAAACAAACGAAGTGTCAAATCCGCAAAATGCGTTTTCCAGTTCTTTCAAAGTCCGACTCAGCTTACGGTACGGATCAAAGAACGAGATTCTTAGTATATTTGTCAATTTATTATATTTTCCCTCGAATATTGAGGTTTAAATTAAACATTTCCAATTCCAGAGCCCAGAAAATAAATATCTTCCTAAAATCATACTTTCATAGCGAGCTCACAGCTAATTTGCAAAAATTTGACACAAATAAAATGGCAATTTACAAGTGGCTTTCATTTCATATATCTATTGTACTTGGGGTGTGCTCCTTTGGTATGATCCGATCCGAATCTGTATTAATGATGCAATATCACTCGGATCATGGTGCATCAAAGGAACCGGCAAACCCTTCTCCAGCGCAGATTCATCGGTTCCTTTGATGCGCCATGGCCATGATCTGAGTGATCTGATGATGTGCGAGTTTGCTCTAAAAAGTAAATAAAAAATTTGTTGTTTGCTTTCAAAGCAAATTTGCATGTTCTTTTATTGGTCATTTTTTTCGTCTCTGTTAGCAACATCAGAAAGAGCAGTGTAACGCGACCCATTAAACTTAAGACTACGAGCCTCCCTCCCTCTTTGCCTTTGGTCCGTCCAATAAAACTCAAAGTATTAACGCGTGCAGAAAAACTGGGGCGAGAACAAAAGTTTGGTCCCAGTTTTCTTGCATGCGCTACTCTTGATTTTTTTCGATGGACTGTTAAGAGGGAAAGTAAGGACTGCTCTTAGTCCAACTAAACTGAGCAACGCAAACTTGCGAGGAAATTTTCACCGGTTGTAAGTGCGGACGCAAAAAAATATAAGTAAGAAAAATTGAGGCTCTAATTGTTGTAGATGTTTAATCACGAAATTTACTGGTTGATATATTTTTATAAGCAGAAAAACTGACAAAACGCAGGGTGAATTTTGTAAATACCGAATTACTTTAACTCTCCAGGCGGTCTAGTGCAGCTTCGGTTGTTTTCTTCCTTTTTAAAGAATCTACTTTATAAAAACACTGACGCTGAAACTTTGGTTATTAATGCTGGACAGTGGCTGCTCCAGAAATTTGAAAAGGTAAGGAGGGTTGGTGCCGCATTGCTTGTGCAAAGTGTACTTGAGCAAGTTGTGTGAAAATTTATAGTAGCTTTTATCAGGTTGTGCGCCCAGGACATTTGTGGCTTTAAGCGACGTTGTGTTTTTGAATCTAAATTATGGCGGAGATCACAAAGATTGAAAACTGAAACGGAAAAAATTACCGGTCCTTGGAAAAACAACATGAAGATCGCTTTAATAGAGCGTGGTTTGTGGGGAAAAAACACCTCCTAATACCAATACATTCACCAGCGTAAATATACGTTTTGCCTTAGATCCAATAAAGAATAATTCTTGGTCGCATTGAATGTAGAGAAAGATCTACAAGTCCACCTTTCCTCGGTGTCGCAACGCTCTTGGCGTGGCAAATCATATACAAAAGCATTCAAGTTTGTGTCAGTTTCGAGTAAAGCACTGAAATTATGTGTTAATTACTTCCTCTTTACCGTGCCACAATTCACATTTGACGAATATGTAACTCTAAAACGTGTTAATAGATAATTATAATGGTATTTTACTTGGGATGGAAACACTATCGATTCAAGAAGAATTAATGAAAGACACCACGAGTATTTGATGGCAGTGAAAGTTATAGGCATTTGTTTGCAACACGGGTGATATTTTATCACTTTCACCAAATACAAATAATGTTTTTCATTAATTCTTTGATAACTCAGGTAACTTTTCCCATTGATAGAACACTTACCAAAAGTACAGTTTTGTGCACATTTAGCTTCGTTAGATTGATTCACCCAGATACATGAACCCGGAAAGTGTATTTTACGCAAGAACGATTCGTGCGGACAAATAACAAATTTTGAGCAAACAAATTATCAACTAATTCAAATTCTTAGATTTATTTTGCTTTTGTTTACGAGAAAGCAGCTAGAGATGTTCACGAATGACAATGAAAAACGAATGTGTAAAATACCCGGTAAATTAGCCAATCAGAGGATAGTGTTTTAAGAAAATCACTTGAGAAAAGGTTTAAATTAGCCAGCCAAAATACACTTTCTTCAAAATTTAGCTCACTTACTCGGCGTCTTTGCATCGTGCGAGTTTTCGTGTTGTGCATATTTATAACAAATCTATAACAGTAATTTTCCCAACACAAGTACTACATAGCTGTTCATCTGCAAAACATATCAGAGAAAGGCTTGTCTTGCCTATAGGCCTAGACTGCACATTAACGGACAAAGTGTTAGAAATAATTGTCGTACCGGAGCACTTGGGACTCCAAGTAAAATTATGTTAAAAGCTACTAGGGCAACGTTAATGTTTGGAAATAGAAGTCCTGCGTTCCTATATCATAGGAGATGATGAAAGAAAAGTTTATAACCTCACACAAAAACATAAAAAAAACGAAGACCGCTTCAAAATTGAGCAAAATACAGATTTAAAATGAGAATTTCCGCGGAAAACCGCATGAAAAACTAAATCATCCAAAATGGCATCGCGGCAAAACGTTATGGCTCCCTCACAGTTAGCCAAGCCACACGGAGAAAGATAAATTACCTAGTCGAGCTATTCCAGCATTATTCGCCCTGATTTTTCTGAATGTTAACGTTGCATTTTACACGTTCTGGAAGCGTTCCCGTCCCTCCCCCCTCCGTCTTCCCTTTCCCCATGAAAATCAGTCCAATTTGTTCGATTTTTAAACCAATCAGGGTTCGAGAAGAAGCTGATAAACAAGAAATCATCCTCAGAGAATCCCCGACACTCCCAATGGCCACAAAAGCTTGTTTTTTTGTATTCTGATGTTAGTGATCACGCCGCATTTGAGCTGCTAAAATTTGGGATCTATGGCAACCAGAGGGTAATTTGAATCACTGATGACAAAACTAGCAGTTTTGTTGATCTCGTATACCGTATTTAATTCCTCGAATAAACGCCGCCGTCGAATAAACGCCGCACCTGAGAGCCAAAATATAAATAAACGCCGCACCCTGGAACGAAAAACAAAATGAAACATCGAATTGATCTGATTTCTTACGCCGGTTTACAAGCGCAACAGGTTGTAGTTTAAAACTGTAAAGCATGATCGATACAGCCACACGAAGAAATGTATCATTTTTTTACGTTTTAAAGTAAAGTTACGGTTGGTTATTTGAAAAAATAAACAGCATTTTAAATAAACGCTGCCCTCGAATAAACGCCGCCCTCGAATAAACGCCGCACCTAAATCATAAAAAATCTAATAAACGCCGCGGCGTTTATTCGAGGAAATACGGTCTATAGCGAGTCTATAGAAGACGATGACAGTCGAGACATAACAACTGATAACATGAGGCCATAACCACAACTGAGCACCCAGCGTGAAATTAAATAGTTTTATAATCATATTTGAAGTTTTCCAAGGAGTGCAAGGAGTGAACTGGGTCAAAATGTCAAATGAACTGTCGAATGCTTAACTCAATAATCAAATTTACACCAGTCGGAAGTGCTTATAATTTCCATTGCAAGATATTCTTAAAAGTTTATAGAGTGATAATAATTTTCGGAGCATTAGCTAGCGAGCTCGCGCACTGTCGCCCGTGATGATCAGAGAAGACCTGAGTTCGAAAACTTGTTTTGCATTTCTGTGGCTCCGGCCGGCTTGGGGGCTTGACTCAGCTCAATAAACTTTATTAAGTGCTTTGAAAAGAATAAGTATCCTATTCTAACCAGTTGTATCACTAGAACTGAGCTGAACTTCTTGGCAATATAGAAAACTGAACAACTTTTTTTTTCAAAAAATTCAGGAGACCGTGATGATCAGAGAGAAACTGGGCTCGAATGAATTGTCTTGAAAAAATCATGTTGAGGTGACAACAGACAACAACAGACGCGTATAAACAAACACAACTTTATTACCTTGATTGAAAAGTTTAAGTGTTGAACCAGCGGGAAATACTTGCACCACCAAAGTTGAGCTTCTTAAAAAGATAAATCAAAAGCTAGTTACCATCCATTCGGCTACTAATCAAACAGATTTGTTGGCGAGTTCGTGAATCGAAGATGAGTACCCGAACGCGCAGACGAATATCTTTCGAGGCAAGAGTTCAACAGGATGATAGACTGACGGGACAACACATACGAACTCTGCTTCACATGCAAGATTTGCACTTCAATAATGAACAACTAAAGCAAAGAGTTGCTGAACTAGAATTGAAGTTGGCCCAAGCAAAACATTTTTGTGTTCTTGAAGAGGAAATTGAACGCTTGAAGGTGAGTATATGACCTATGTCGAAGAATCAATGATTCACTCAAAAGTGAAAACAAATTCTAGAAGCAATCAAAACAGCTCTTAAATAACAACTTGTATGCACAAACTGTGCTAACTGCGGGTCAGCAGGTGTAACAAAATATTTGTTTATATTGTTAGCCCGGCAGGTAATAAAGCGCTTCAAAACTGACAAAGTTGCAGGTTTTGGAGAGTGGGTGATAATAGTCAGTTAATACGTCCAATTTATTCATGATTTTCATTAAGAAAAAAACATTCCAGAGCATCAAAACTTATTTAGCAGATCGTCAAGACTGGCAGTCACTCTGATTCTCCATTAGAATGCCAAAATTGAGTTCAAAAATCACAGAAGATTCTAGTAAATGTGGATACTAGCTGTTATCCCTTTCACGACTTAAAATGGACTTGATCAGGCCGGACGACTCTAGATATAGTAGAAATTAGTAGATTTGGTGTAATTACAATACTTTACTCTTAGGATTTACTATTAATACAAGGAATTGAACCAGCTGTGCTGGTACATGTGCCTTGCATGATCAATACAAAAACCCATTTGGTTTTGGCAATATATGTCTGAACAGTCTGAGAACTCATTAGTGCTTAAAAAAAGTACAATTTTCCGACACAAAAACAAAATTTGAATGCATAATTAATTTATATTATTGTAAGTTGTGATAGTGTAATATTTTACACCATACATTTTATTTAAATTTTAATATATTTGCATTAATAATATTTGGCCTTAGAAAAAGAACTAGACGTATAATGAGTTGGCCCCATAAGATCAAAATAAGCTGTAGATAATTTGTGAAAATTAAAACACATATCAATGTAAAAACTAAATAGGTACCGGTATTTTCATCTTAAGTCTAGTGGTAATAGACCCTTGTCATGCTAAGCGTGACACAATTAAATGTTTGACTTATTGGAAAAAGGAATTTACTATCAAATTTGTCACATCTATATTAGTAAAACTGTCACCTTTCAAAGATTTCCTAAATTGACCAAGAAAGTTAATTTTTAAATCTAATCTAGCTATTTCATAGAAATGTATATATAGTGGGAGGGTATTATATGCTCATCAAGACTCATTATCATGCTAACCAACTGGATTTTCAAAAGTTTCACCAAAATATATTGATATATAAAAGAAGCTTTTAAGGCTTAGTGAAACTCATTTTGATGGTAATTTATAATAAAATTTGGAAATTTGAATTTAAAAGTAAATTGAAACACCTCAAATCAATATAGAAAAAAGCCAATTGAATCAAATCTTCGAAGTCACTAAAATGACATTCATCTTGATGAATACTTCCACCATTAATTAAATTAGCATTTGTTAAATATTATTGTTTGAATCTTTCTCACATTCTTCAACCAAAACAGCAAATAACATTCAACACTATGACACTCACTTCTCATCCAAAAGCATACAGTCAGCGAGGCACACTTAGTCCTACACCTATGCTTAAATAATGTTTGGCTACCGCTGATCAGTGTATTACATGTTCACAAAAGTATCTTTTGTCAGCTTTTGTCAAATATCAACTTTGGAACTGGCTATTTCAGTAGTGCCCAAGCCCACCTGGCCAGATTGACAACAGGAAGCCCATCATGGTCATTGTTGCTGCTTGCTCGCCCACAGCATTTAAGCAACAAAAGGAATAACTCCACTTTGACTTCACTCCAGAACTCACTTACTTTTAAGAATGTTCAATGTCTTGTACAAACTTTTCATATCTCATATCCTGGTAATTCTGGAACCAAATATTTTGTATCGTGGTAATTCTGAGGCCAAATATCCTGGAAATAATATTAGGTTTCCTGGAATCTAGTATGTAAATATCCCATATCCTGTGTTTTTTCTCTTCAAATATCCCGTATCCTGGTAATTTTTTGCTTAAATATCCAAAAGCCAGAAACTCCATATAGGGCCTTCATTATTGCTTTGAAACTAAAAGTTCATAATTCCTAGTTCTAGCAAAAACCTCTTATCATGATTCATTACTGTGTTCAAACTAATATATAAGACCATGATTTGCTATCTGGGAGCCCCCTTAAATTATCACCCTCATATAAGTTTGATTTCTTGACACAGTACAGGAGCACCAGGCATCACAACTGTTTTTGTTTTTTAGCTAATTTGATCACTAACATTTTTTTAAAAAAGAATATTTTAGCCAAATTTGTTTAGGACAACCGATTCAAGGGCATTTATAATAACAAGAAAAGTAGATTCAGTAGCATGCTTCAAGCACAATATGATTTTTAAAGATCAACAGCAGCTACAGCATTTTACAATTTAAAGTTTTACTAATATAATTATCACTTAATTTTAAATACACCTACTAGTTATATTTAGTTAGTTAGCTTAATTATATATTTTTACCTGCCTTGTCTATATTTTAAGACCAAAATTTGTGTCTTCTAGCTCATAAATACTATAATCTTAATTTTAAATTATCTTTTCTGAGAGTCTAATTTTAATTGAGAGGGCTAAGTTCATTGGCCCAGCTATTAAGTGTTATTCAAGTACAACTTTCTTCATTTTTAGCTTTTTAAAAAGGATATTTTTATATTCATGAGTACAGTTTTTCTCATTGTATTTAGCGAATACTTGTTTTTGTGGGAATTCATTAAAATGTATATATTTAACCCTTTAAGCCCCAAGCATGACAAATGACGTGTTGGTAAATTCTCCCAACTGAGCTCCATACTTTCTGTATAA